>JAHIAM010004804.1:0-27180 GCA_021605205.1 Aegilops longissima
TGTTCTTTTTTAGTAGTTTAGGTCCCTATGATTCGTGAGGTCTGTGGCAGAGGCCAGTGAAATTGGATCACCACGCTTGCGAGTTCGAACATCAAAGTGCTGGAACCCGAAATCCAATATTTAGTAGCGCCCGAGTGAGCGGAGTCTTGGGAATCTCGTGCGATGCAGGTGGGCAGGGGTCCCAGACTTGCACACTGCGGCCTCGCAGTGGCCCAAAGGAGGCAGGGCCCATCTTCATCACCGCAAACTCAAGACCCTAAACGAGGGGCAAGCCCCTCATGAGGCGAACTGACCAGAGCTTCCTCGAGGCACAGACCTCGTCAGGCTAGCTCATGAGGAAGCCCGAGAGAGTTCAAGGCAGGGTACCTCGCGAGGTGCCTGCGTGGCGTAAGCCATGACCAGGGGAGGCGCCCGGTCGAGAGTGCAGCCCGCTGCCAGCGTCCTCCCTTCCTCTTTGGTGCAAGAGCAAGCGCCGGCAAAACATCAAGCAAAGGCACCCGTTTGGTGCAACAATACCAAGACCAGCAGCATGGCTGGAAAAGTCAGCGGAGCCCAGAGCGAAGCGTCACCACGGAGCCTTTGGCGGCGGACCAACTTTAGTCGAGGATAAGTGTACCGCTGTTCCCCTTCAAAATGGCCAATTGTTGGGCGCCCTTCTCGCTCAATATTTGGGAAGAGGCCGGGGCAACCGTCTATATAAGTAGAGCTAGCCACCATAATAGGCTCTCTCCTCCCCGAAGGCGGCGTTTGAGATCCGAGAGATAGAGATAGAGACCCGATCCTCAAGCTAGGCGCGGGACACCATAGCAGTTCATCACACCCACCAGAAGCAGACCCTCTGCAGTATTTGTTCTTCCACCTCTTATTCCTCATCGGCCCAAGGCAATCCACACACCTCACCTTTGGGTAGGGTATTACACCACGATGGTGGCACGAACTTGATGTAAATCTTGTGTCTCTTGTGCTGTTCTTTGAATAGTTTTAGGTCCTTGCGATTGGTGAGAGTGCAGGCCGGTGGATGAGTTGGATTCTGGCGCACCCAGGAGTTCGAACCTTAAGGAGTGCGGAACCGAAATCAGACATTTGGCGCGCCCGGTAGAGGTCGCGGAATCCATACGCTTTCTGCCACCTCGTGTCTCGTGCTCGTCATCACCATGTCGGCGATAAGCGGGCAACCCAGATCCTTAGGCGGCGTGGCCCGCCCGCATGACCCGCCGCCTCAGGCGACCCAGGTGCCCGAACCTTTCGCTGTCTGTAGGCGCTTCAGGCATGGCGGCAGCGACAGCTAACCCGGCTCACCACACGCGGCGACAATGCGGTCGGCAACAAACTTCCAACCGCGCGCGACCACATCACCATACACCCGCGGGCAGCGGCGAACTTCGAGGCGCGCTCCGCGGTGCACGAGCTCTGCGGTGCAAGCTCTTTGAAGCGGCATGATGTGCTGGCTGGGCGCGAGTGGCGGAAGCTCACGAAACCGCCCGCCTCGGGGCTCACCCCTGCGCACCCAACTCCCACCTCGGGCCGAGGCGGCAGCCGCAGGAGAGCTCCAGCGCGCTCGCGAGGCTCCAGCTACTCCAACACCGGCGAAAGGCTGTCGGCGCCCGGGCCGGCTGTGAGGCTGCCCCCCGCCCTCGGCCAGCGGGCGCGAAAGTTCAGCGCAACTCACGGCCACAGTGGACGCGCGCCCACCTGCAGCGGCACATCAGCGAGCAGCAAAACCACACTTTCTCGGCACTACTGGCGTGACGCCGAGATACGTGGCGCCCGGAGAATCGTGCCCCCACATGATGGACCAAGGGCACCCGCATGAGGAGAACAAGACTCGCTCCTCAGCCCAATGGGGGATGGGCGCCGGCTTCAGCAGCTCTTCCAGTCTTGAGCGGCCCCCTTTTACTTTCATTGGTTTTCCTACGGCTGTCGTTTTCCTGTTGGATTTAAGTTGAATTTGAGCTCGAAGATTTGCGGCGTGTTGGGAAGGGTGCTTAGACTCGAATTCGAAAAATCTCGCGTCTTGGTTACAACTCCGCCTCGGCTGCCTCCCTCGCGAGCCCATCGCCAGCAGGCCAAGCAAGCTTGCTTGCGCAGCCGGCCTGTCGCCCGCGCGTCCTCTCGGAGGTTTACTGCGAGGTCCTGGAGTTCGATCGATGGCTTAGATATGCCTAGGACTTCCACGGGCTATCTTGGGGCTCGTGCGAAACAAAGGTAAACCATCCAACTAAGCGCAGCTTAGCCAACCACTTGGCGGCTGGCGTATGGGCGTGTAACACACCTGCTGTCTGAAGAACACAAGTTTTACATGAGGCTCCCCTCCCAAAATACTCTCACCTCCATCGGGCCAAAACCAGAGTTCTGCCCATGCGGGGTAATGGAACAAGGACAATGCATGATCGGTCGGACAAATCCCCAATGCATCCTCAGGGAGCACCTCACGAACCCGTTCTTTGGCGTCGGCTAGGCCTTCGCCGTCGTTATCTGCGTGATCGTTAGCGGCGTCTGGGCTGTTCACCACGCCGCCCTCGCCAGCGGCCACGACCACGCCGTCGTCGTCAGCGAAAGCCCGACGAGGCATCCGTTATCTTCCACCAGTCGCGGAGTCGCCCGGACGGCCTGAAGCCCTGAAGGCGATAACTGCGTCAAAATCGAGTGAGGGTCCATGTCCGGAGATGGCTGAAGAACGAGAAAGCGCGCCGAGAGCAGCGCGCGACTCTCTCACTCCACCAACCTGCCGTACGACCGACCGCGCCTCAACCAGCGCCACCGCGTCGGTGAAAAGTGAAAGGTTGCGGCGTAGTTAACCGTGTGCGGCTGGCCTCTGCGCCTCGCGAGATATTATCCAAGGCTGCGTTAGCTCTTTCCGGAGTGTGGCGAGCATGGGGCCGGTTCTCATGCTCCAAGATTGCTTGATGGCGCATCTCATCCGCGATAAAGCGCGCATGATCCTCGGCCTCCTCCACCCATTGGCGAAGAAGGGCGCTTTCGGCACGAGAGGTGGTGGACTCCCTCTGCGCCACCTCAAGGCGGCCACGAAAAACATCGGCCCTTGGCGTGGCCTCCTCTGTTTGGCCCTCAAAGGCAGCAGTCCTGCCTCGGCCTCGGCCTTGATCAACCCCAACCGCTCCTCAAACTGCGCTCGAGGTTCGGTAGCGCCGCTCCACTCGGTGTCCGACCTCCTCTAGGGGCGGGCTTCGTGCCGTGACCTCATCCTCGCCCGTGTGCCAGCGCTCCCTGCGTCTCCAGGCGCTTTCATTATTCTTTCGTAGCAGCGTTAGCGGCTGCTTCAAGCGTCAACACCTCCTCACGCTTGGAGGCTCCGGCCGGGTGGCGGAGGCCACCTTCGCCGACCACGAGGGCTGCCTCGCGCAGCTCCCGCTTGCTCCTCGATGGTGACACCGGGCCGAGTTCCCGTGCCGCTCCTCCACTCCCTCTGCGCCGCTGTTAGCTGCCGGGCCTCCTCGATGCTTTGAGGCAGGCCTCGAGAGGCTGCGGTGACGCCTTGGCCTCTTCATCATCAAGATCGTGCTTGGCGGCCGGCGCGCAGAAGCGGCAGCGCCCTCCGGCTCGCGCGTCTCGCGGCGGCGGCCTTGAGCCCTCGGCCTCAAAGCGCGTCTTCATCGGCAAGCTCTTCACCAGAAGGCTCACAGCGTCGGCCGCCCTTGAAGAAATCCTTGGCGGCGGCAGCGGCTCCCAAGCGCTTCGCGCCGCCGTCTCCACCATCGACCGCCTTGAGCCAGGCCGGGGCTCACCGCATCAACACCCCCCTCCGGGCGGAGGGGCTGGCACTTTCATGGCGGCCAGACACGCCGCCCAGGCTGAGGCCAGCCCATCCCAGACGGGGCGCGAGCGCCTCATCCAATCACCGTCCACGACCCGAGGCGAAGCCCGGCGGGCTAGCTATGCCCGGGAAGGCTCGCGAGGAAGGATCGCCCAGGCGCGAGACGCCTGACAGCGCCTCGGGGCCAGCTCACCTCCCAGTCGCCCTCACCACAAGAGCTCCACTTTGCTTGGAGCACTCGAGGACTAGGGGAGGCGAGAGCGGGAGGACGGATCACCCGTCTCCATGAGCTCGGCGGGAAGGGCCTGCGGGCGGGGATCGATCTAAGCGGCGGAAGAATCAAGAGGCTGGAGAGGAGAAACACTCATCGGTGGCAGAAGTACTCCCTGCGCTTGCCAGTGACGACAAAGGTAATCATCGCCGAGGCCTCCCTTCTCTTCGGAGGGCCTCGAAGTTCAGCGGAAGCGACCCAAGATTTGGCGCGAGGATCAGCTGCGGCGAGGAGAAACATCAAGGGCTTGCGTCGGCGTCGGCTGACGCCTTACTGCTAATCGCCTCACCAAAAGAAGCGGCGAGGGGACTCGGGGGCTCGGCCAGGCGCTGCGGGGCTGCACTGCCGCCCTCGGCCATTGCGTCATGAGCCAGGAGCTGCCCCTCCCACGAGCATTACAGAGCGCTGCCACCCGGCGGGGGAGTCCCGTCGGCGGCTGGCGGCTCGTGCCTCCCTTCTCCGCCCTTTGGAGGAGGGCCGCCTTAACCCATTGGAAGGCTGTCACCACCACTTGGGTTCTCGAGGCCCCCGGAGACCAGTGAGCGCCCCCATTCATCGAAGATAGGCATCTGGTTCACCAAATCACCCTGTTCGGCAAAGGTACAACAAGGCCCCTTCATGCCGGATGCCACGGGGTTAGGATCGCATGATCGGGACCAGGAGCACTTTCCTTAGCGCTTACGGCGTCGGTCTTCTTCTGGAGCCTCATATGATCCCGAGGGCCAGCTGAAGGCCCACATCCGGTGGGAATGGCGTTGGAGAGAACAATGCGTAGCATCAAGAACTCCTTCACCACCTTTGAGGCTGTCATAGCAGCGACCTCAAAGGCATGGCGGCGCGAACAAAAACGGCCGAGGCTTGGCGTCTCCGGCCCGGCTGGTGGGGACAGCGAGGCGAGTTAGCTCTGATGGCAGAAGTGGGCACCCGCATCCGTACAGCCACCTCTTGCGAAACTCAGCCGCGAGGCGGAGGCGGGCTGAAGTCAATCCCCGAGGCCTTTGTCTCGGTGGCGATAAAGCTCACGCCGCCCGAGCATTGAGTGGGGTCGACAAAGCGCGAGAGAGAAGAGTGGCGCAGCCAGAAGCTGACGAGGAAGGATGTCCATCATTTCCTCGCATAAGCGGCGAGACGAGAGGAGTAATGGACTCGGGACCCGGATGCATCATGTGGATCGATAGTGGGAAAACACGGCATTGAAGAAATCGAAGAAGAACCAGCCCGCCCATGAGCGTCGACAAATACCGGACCTCGGTGACTATCCTGTCGATGGCAAAGTGGGGCCTTGGGCCAGGCCGTCGTCCTCCGCATTCCTTGAAGGAGGTGGCGGGCCGACTGACCTTGCCCAAGCCCTCCAGTTGAGTATGATCGGCAGATTACGGTGGACGCCGTGGCCAGCGGCGAAGCGATGGCGCAGGTTTCTTCCCTTTCCCTTCTTCGTCCAGACCATAGCAAGCGAAGGGAAGGGAGATTGAATGGATTGAAATGGAAGCTGGAGTTCGAGAGAGGGAAGAACTGGGCGCGCAAGCGAGGAGAATGGATGTGTACAGCAGCGTGTCCGCCCTAGCAAGCCGCGAAATAAGGAGGCATGGGGACGATTATCGCCCGTCCAATCAACCGCCCGCGTCGCCCAAGACTGAGCTGTTAGGGCCCATGACGCCAGCACTTGCCCTTCGCCTCTCTGCCCGGCCAAGGCCGGGCGCGCCATGGGCCGGGGGCTCTTGTCGTGGATGCAGGAGCAGGGGTCCCAGACTTGCACTGCGGCCTGCAGCGTGGCTCAAGGAGGCCCAGGGGCGGCCCATCTTCATCAGCGCAAACTCAAGACCCTGGCGAGGCCAAGCCTCCACGGGAGGGCGACCAAGAGCTTCCTCGGGGCAGCCTCGTCAGGCTGGCTCATGAGGCGGAGAGTTCAAGCGAGGTACCTCGCGAGGTGCCCGTGGCGTAGCCATGGCGACCAAGAGGCGCCCGATCAGGCGCCAGCCAGCGCAGCGTCCTCCTTCCTCTTTGGTGCAAAGAGAGAACAGCGCGAGCAAGAGCATCAAGCAAAGGCACCCGTTTGGTGCAACAAGACCAAGACCAGCCCCAGCGGCTGGAAGGAGTCATCGTGGAGCCCAAGCGGGCGTCACCACCAGAGCCTTTGGCAGGCGAGGACCAACTTTGGTCAGGATAAGTGTACCCGCTGTTCCCCTTCAAAATGGCCAATTGTTGGCGCTCTTCCCGCTCAATATTTGGGAAGAGGCCCATGGCCTTCGTCTATATAAGTAGAGCTAGCCACCATAGTAGGCTCTCTCCTCCCAGGCGGCGTTTTGGGATCCAGAGATAGAGATAGAGACCCGATCCTCAAGCTAGAGTGACAGGACATCACTTAGCAGTTCATCACACCCACCAGAACAGACCCTCATGAGCTGTTCTTCCATCTTGTTCTCATCAGCCCAGAGGCAATCCACACACCACACACTAGAGTGGGTATTACACCCGCGATGGTGGCACGAACGATATAAATCGTGTCTCTTGTGCTGTTCTTCCAGTAGTTTTAGGTCCTTGCGATTCGGCGAGGTGCGAGGCGGTGGAGGTTGGATCTCGCGTGCACCGAGTTGAACCTTAAGTGCGGAACTGAAATCAGCCAATCTGCCTTTAAATCGCCTCGTTCTTCCCGACCATCGCAACCATATCGGCGCCCGTCGAACCCGCGCCCGGCGCCGAGCCGCCCTCGTCTCCCATATCGCCAGAGCGGCTCCCATCGTGACGCCCTCGTCGTTCCATCACCTGCCGTCAACGCCGCCATACCGGCCCGGCGAAACAGGCAACATACATCGTCCAGCACCCGTCCATGGCGGGGCGGCCGCTACCGCCACGCCTTCACTCACCCGCTGGTTCTTGTCCACACGCGCACCCAGCGGACGCCGAAACCCGACTGCACTCATCACGGCAAGCGAGCTCTGCACTACCGCCCCGTCGGCAGCGTCTCGAAAATGGCTCGGCAAAGTCGGCCGAAACTCCGTCAGCTGCGGGAAAGCGACCCAGCGCCCGTCTGTCTCGCTGCGCACCGCCCAGTGGCGATAAGCTCCGGCGCCTCAGACGCCTCCTCCTCAAGAGCGGCGCCATGGGCCCAAAGCGCGCGGCCCTGGCGGAACCCGTTCCGCCGAGCGCCAGCAGCAACAAGCAAACTGCCAAAGTTCCTCGCCCGCAGAAGCTGCCCGGCGCTCTCCGCTCCAGCACGTCAAGACCCTGCGCTTCCCCCAGCCGCAGCGCAGGGAGGCCCACGAGACCAAGCCCTCTGTCATCCGAGGCCCCCCGCGGCCACGGCGGGCTGCCGCACCTTCACCTCCGAGCTGCCCGGCGTCGCGTGGCCCGCCAAGTTCAAGCAGACACGCCTCCCTTCTGACGGCACGGCTGACCCTACGGAGTTCCTCCAGCTCTGAGCTGGGCATCGAGCTGCTAGCGGGGATGAAAAGGTCATGGCGAATTGGTTTCCCATGGCGCTCAGGGCGGGGACCCTTTTGGCTCTGAATCGGCCCCATGCGATCTCTTCCTGCGTAGAGATGCGCTTGCTTCATCGCCAACTTCAAGGTACTCGCGACCAAGCCACCGCCGTGGCGACATGCATCGAATCAAGCAGCAACAGGAAACCCTGCAAAAGTACATCAGCGCTTCAACAGCAGCACCTCAAGATCCACAAGGTAGCGGAGGCCATCATCTCTGCCTTCTCTCCGGTAGTCTGTGACGTCAAGATGAAGGAGGGTGGCGATGCATGAAGATGCATGCACCTCCACAGGCTGTTCAACTTGCGACCAAGCGGCGGCAAGGCTGAGAGAGGCGCCTCTCCTCCTCGAGCTGCACCTTACGGATCCCAAAGAGAAGAAGTCCAAGGCCAAGGACATGAGCGCAAGGGGGCTGCCGTACTCATGGCGAACCAGACACCAAGCGAGATCAGCCGAATCCTCCAAGGGCAGCATCACTGCGTGTACCACGACCTCCACCCACAACACCAATGAATGTCAAGAGCTCCAGACCGTCTGCTTGAAGGAAGGGTCGTCAGGGCCTTGGGCGCATGGCGGCAGAGGCTCGGCCGAGGAGGAGGAAGGAATGCGGGGCTGGGAAGACCATGGCCCGCGCCAAGGGGGCGCGACCAACCAGCGAGGACCGCTGGCAAGACCCACCTCGCGAGGAGGCTGGAGGATCAGCCTCGTGAGATGCCCGCAAGGAAGCGAGCCTCCCTCCCTGCGCGCCGCCGCCAGAAGAGAATCAAAGACCGTCATCGGGGCGAGGGGTGGGGGCTTCAAGAAGCGTGCGATCGGCTGCATCTGGTAGACTCAAGCCCGACCTCGGCGCATCTTCAGCAGTTAGCCCGTGAAGTGAATGTAGTCCTCCCCAAGCTCGAGTCCAGCGCCCTCTCGGTGGTCGGCGTCGCCATCACGTTCAGCTCGGAGGATCAGCTCAAGTCGCATGCCACGGCGGAGTTCTCGATGCTTTGCTCCCCAATCATCGATAATGTGCTAGTCACCAAGACCCTCATCAGCGGCGGGCAGGGCTCAGCGTCTGTCCGTGAAACATTCAACAATCTTCAAATTGCCCTACTGATCGACCCGGCCAACCAAGCCTTTCTCCGGAGTCACCGGCGGCTCCACAGTCCCGATCGGGCAGGTCCGCCTTCTGTCACCTTGAGGCTCGCGATAACTACCACACGAGCTCGCCGACTTGGCGTCGCCCACATTACGCCTGCCGTACAGCGCCATCCTCGGGTACCCAGCGTTGTCAAATTCATAACCGTAACCCACCATGGCTACAATGTCCTCAAGATGCCGAGGAAGCGGCGGGGTCATCCGGTGCCACAGTAGAAGAGAGGCGCGTGTGTGCTCCACTGGGCGAGCCTTCGGGCGCCCATTTGGAAGACCAGGACCACGGCAGGGAGGCCTCGAGGCGCACCCAGAAAGAAGAAGACATCGACCCGCCCGGCTCCTCAAGAGACAGGCCCCTCGGGGAGCCGCATTAGGGCAGGGGCCTCCTTCCATCGCATAGGAAAGTCGCCCGGCGCCCTCCTCGAGCAGGGGCTCGGGGCTCTCCTGGAGGCCGCCGACCTCGCCAAGGTCTTGAGGGGCGCTTGGGCACCACGTGGGCGTGTTTGAGCACGTTCCATGGCGGGAGCAAAACCGGAAGGCGGAACCCTCAAGAGTTCATTAAAGGCCATTCAGGAGCTACAGGAGTCAAGGGTCATGAGGGCAGCCACCGCCTACCCGTTGTGGCCCCCATCCAAGCGAGATTGTGGGCTCTGGCGTGCATCGACGATGCGGGGCTCAGCAGAGCCGCATCTCAAGCGCCTCAGGCCTCGCGAGTGGGGCGTTGCGAGTCCGCCCCACAACTACGTCGCATGCCTTACGGCCATAAGCGGCTGCTGCGCACCGGCACCTCATGAGGACCACCACAGGCTCAAGAGGTCGAGACCGCCCGCAGCCTGGCGGAGATGGAGATGGCCCACTGAGGCCGCCCAGGCGCCTCCGGGCCTCGAGGCCCCTGGGCTGGGGGGCTCGTGAGGATCGCTCCATGCCCAGCGAGTCTGCTACACAACACCCTTCATCCCCAACATCACGGGTGATATCTTTAAGTTTAATTTCCGGTGGGGCGCCTTTAGGGCAGCATTATTCCCGGGCAGCGTGGTCGATGCTGCGGCATGTATCCCTTTATTTTATTTCGTTAGCCTATCCATTGGGCGAAGCCTCGGTTGCATCATCCCCAAGCCGCTCGGGCCAATCGGTGGCATGTATCCTTCCTACTTTTTCCTTGGATTATGCTCTCGCTCCACCATGCTTTTTCTATTTGGTGCCTTTTCTTGGGTGGCGGAATCTTGCGCGTTAAAGGGGTGCACTGAGCATCGCGACTCGAGGCTCCTACTGGCTCTCGGCCCTCACCCTCTGGTCTTGTCCATGGCATCGCGACACAGCTTGCCAGCTGACCGGTGAGACCAGCCGAGAGCCGGGACCGAGGGCGTGGGGAGTTTGTCATCTAACCCACTTGCGTTAAAGGGGGGTGCTGAGCATCGCGACTCAGAGCTCCTACCGGCTCTCAGCCCTCACCCTCGGTCTTGTCCATGGCATCGCGACACTGGCTTGCCAGCTGACGGTTTGAACCAGCCGAGCGAGACCGAGGGCGTAATTCTGCATCGGCCCAGCTTAGCGCGTTAAAGGGGTGCACGAGCATCACGACTCGGGGCTCCTACCGGCTCTCGGCCCTCACCCTCTGGTCTTGCCAATGGCATCGCGACACAGCTTGCCGGCGACAGCTGAGACCAGACCGAGACGAGGACGAGGGCGTGGGGTTGCGTCATCTAACCTGGCTTATGCGTTAAAGGGGGGTGCACGAGCATCGCGACTCGAGGCTCCTACCGGCTCTCCGGCCCTCACCCTCTGGTCTTGTCCATGGCATCGCGACTTGGCTTGCCGGCTGACCAGGCTGAGACCAGCCGAGCCGGGACCCGAGCGTGAGGCACCGGCATCGGCCAAATTTGCAAGAAAACACTGAAGATAAGGCCCGAGCAGGCGCAACCCGCGCAGGTGGGGCCCGTGAGTCCAGCGGCTGGCTCACGGGTGCCCGGATACACCTCGTCCAGCCCTACCGTGCCGATACGTGTCGGTGGGTTGTATATGCCGAGGCTCCTCCGGGAGGGCCCTCACGTTCGATAGAAGCACCATGCTCCCCAGCGGTTGGCGACCTGTCGAGGTGCGGCTATGCCGTCTTGTCTGGCGCTATGCTCCGCTGGTGATAAACAAGCCAGGTGGCCTCGGGTCGCATCAACCTCGGGGGAGCCGAGGCTCGATGTGCTGCCTCGCCGCGCCTCCCTCCTGAGGAGGCGCCCTTGAGAGGCTTGGCACGCAGGCTGCACAGGTCACGCCCAAGCGCATGCTACCCGGCCAGGGCCCCTCGGGCCTGGTTCGTCGCACGTCACTCCTGGCGGAGCCAAATGCGAATGTCGTTTGAGCATCAAGGGGACTCTGAGCATCGCGACTCGGGAGCCTAGCGGTCACGTAGCCCCTCACCCCTTAGTTAGAAAGGCTAACGGCCGGTTGAGGTATGCCTTGAGGGCAGGCTCTGCAGGCGTAAAGCGGTGGATCCGCGCGTCTCACCTCCCTACTTGCTGTTCATGCGCCAAGGGGGACTCTGAGCATCGCGACTCAGGAGCCTAACATCCGTAGCCCCTCACTCCTTGGTCCGTCCTGGTTTCGGTCGGGGCTAGCAGCGGCTGAGGTATCATGAGGCGCGGACTCTGCCGGCGTAGAACATAAGAAAGTAGGAAGCACAAATTTCAAGAATTCAAAAGCAAATATTACAGTCTACTGATGTTATCATAATATAAGCGCAAGTTTAAGCGCCTCCACGAGGCATGATACATGTCACGGGAGTTAAAAAGCAAGGCAGGAGCCACAGCAGGTCACTTGCCGGTGGCGGAGGCAGTGGGAGTGGGCTCGCCTCGTGAAGAAGCGAGGGCCGGCGGCGCTTCGCCCGGCTTAGTCTTTGAAGGCCGGAACTTCCCAACCCGAGGCCTCCGCGACCCTTCACAGCCTCGGCGTGGCGGCTGCTGCTCTCTGCTTCTTGGCTCAGGCGAGCTGTCCATGTCGTAGCTGGGATCGCGAAGATAGATGTGGGTGAGAATCCGCGTCGGTGCCCGCGAGAAAGGCAGACCACGCGCCTCGGCCTCGGCCGTGGGGCCAAGACCAAGGAGACATCTTCAAAACCTGCGAATCGAGAAGGAAGCAGCTTGGCGGGGCCATCCTGCTGCCGGCCCGATGGGCTCTCGAGCCGCTATCGTAAAGCTCCCTCGGCAAAGCGCGAGCCTTCACCTCCATATCCATGAAAGCCCACCGCTCTTGGCAGAACCCGCGCCTTGTCGTCCAGGCTCGACCTTCCTCGCCTCGATTCCTGCTCCAGCGTGCCTAGGCGGTCACGGCCTTCTTGACTTAGCCTCCCGGTCCTTGCGGCCACCTCGCGAGCCTTCATGCTTTCCTCCTGCTCTGGCGGGCGGGCCTCCTCGGCAAGCTGGTTCTGCAGGCCCGGCTCGCCCTCCGGCGTCTCACAGCGACCTTGGATGCTAGCTGCCTCCCCGAACGCAACATCGCGGGCTACCGCCGCCTCACAAACAGCCAGCTTCTCCTCGTTGCAAGCCGTCGAGGCCTGGACCAGCGCCGCCCGAATCAGGCGTCGGCCGGATCCAGCCAGAGGCCAGCTCAAGCGCCCGACCACCACTGGCGAGGTCGGCGCCCGAGATCTGCCGTAGCGGTCAGTTCGGCGGCCGCGATCCGGGACAGCGGGAGGTGGAAGGCAGCAGTTGGTGGAGTAGGAGAGATGGCGGCGGCGTAACCGCTGCGCCTGGCGGAACCAGTAGCGCCCGGCAGCAGTGGAAGCAGCGCCAAGCAAAACCACCGAAATTCGCTGGGTCGAGAAGCTGAGCTTCGCCCGGCCAGGCTCAGCCGAACCTCGCGAGGGCCGGCGCAAGAGGCTGGCGTCGGGATCATCTTCTTTTTTGGGCGAGAGGCACACGCCCGCGGATGGGGCCTCGAGGCCCCTTGGCTTCTTGCGCCCATGCGGCCCGCTGGCGAAGAACATGGACATCGATCTCGTCGTGGAGCAATAATCAAGGCAGAATAGGCACTTACAGGTGCGTCGATGGTGGACTCGAGCAGCCTCGGCCTTGCTTGAAGCCAGCTTCAAGGGGACCAGGAGCAGGAGGCGGCGTCTGCGGATCGCCGGGGCGAGGCGGACCAGCGAGGACCAGCCAGTCCGGTCCTTCTTCCGGGATCGAGGCAGGCTGCCGCCGCTCACCCTCATCCTCGTCGTCGTCACTCTCGGGGAGGCGGAGAAGAGGGGCTGCGCCCGGAGAGAGCCCTTGACTCCGCCCGAATCAACCCCTCTCCTGGCTCTCTTTCCTCCACCTCTTATTTGGAGTCGAGTCGGAGACCGTCCACCAGTCCTCCGGGCCTCCGCAGACGCAGGCCGTCCCCATTGAAGACAGGCATGGGCCCCAGCCTGCTCCCAATCCTCGCGAAGGAGCAGGCGCGGGGAGCCTCGGTCTCGCCACATCGCCCTCAACCAGGGCTGGAGGACCGTCGCGAGATCCTCGCTGGCCAGGCCACAGGGGCTCGGGTGAGCCTCCACGCCGAGGCAATCTTGGCAAAGTGGAGCCGTTGGTGCTCGAGAACTCCCTCGGCAATGCACGCAGTCAACCCTTGCTGCCAGCGTCGGCCCGGCCAGATCTGCATCCATCTTCTCCGGCCTTCGCAGCGAGGATCCCAGCTTCGCTCGGGACCGATCGTCGGAACTCTCGGCGGGCCCGTGGGCGGGATCAGCCGAGGTGGATCCGCCACATCCACAAGACCCACTTGGTCTGAAGCCCTCAATCCGCTTCCAGGGTTTGAAATGGCGATGGCTCCGCCGTATCTGTGGCTTCGCGCCTGTGGCGGAACCAAGGAGGTTGGAGGAAGAAGTAGTGGCGCAGCAAGGCCACGAGGCTTCACCCAACATGGGCCTCACAATAGTGGCGAAGATTGCCGAGAAGAAGGGCGGAGTTGGGATGGAGGTGCGAGCTTGGATGTTGTAGTGGCGGGCGGAGAAGAAGAACTTCGAGAAGGGAGGCACCAGGACCAGCAATGATGGCGCTCACGAAGAACGGGTAGAAGGTACTCCCCGACCCTCGAGGCGGAGCCTCCGCCAACAGCGGCATCAGGCCGGCTAGCCTGACACATTAAGCGGGTCCAAGGCAAGAGAGTACCAAGATCCGGCTGGGGTTTAGCGAGCCATGGCAGCTAGAACACTTGGTGGAGTGGATCTGAAGGTCTTGGAAGCGGAGAGGAGAGGCACAAGAAAGGGGATGGGCAGCAAGCGGAGAAAGTAAAGGAGGCAAGGAAGATGCGCTCTATTATCAACCCAGTGATTTGCAGGGCAGCGTCAATCAACCGCCACGTGGCGCCAAGGCATCGGGCTGTTAGAGCCTGACGCTCCGCCACCACTTCGCCTCTCCGCTCGGCCAAGTTTGGGCGCCCGGGGGCCAGGGGGCTCTTGTCGGCGTTCAGGGAGCAGGGTCCCAGACTTGCACTGCACTGCTGCTGGCGTGGCTCAAAGGAGGCCAGGACAGCCCATCTTCGTCAACACAAGCTCAAGACCCTCGCGAGGGGCCAAGCCTCATGAGGCGGGGCGACAAGGAGCTTCCTCGAGACGCGGCCTCATCAGGCTGGCTCATGAGGAGGCGGAGAGTTCAAGGCAGGGTACCTCGCGAGGTGCCCATGGCGCAAGCCATGGCGACCAAGGCGCCGGTCGGATGCCAGCCAGCAGCTCCTCCTTCCTCTTTGGTGCAAAGGAGCAAGCGCAGCGAGAGCATCGAGCAAAGGCATCCGTTTTGGTGCAACAAGACCAAGACCAGCCCCAGCGGCTGGAAGGAGTCATCGTGGAGCCCAAGCAGGCGTCCACGGAGCCTTTGGCGGCGAGGACCAACTTTAGTCGAGGATAAGTGTACCGCTGTTCCCCTTCAAAATGGCCAATTGTTGGCGCCCTTCCCGCTCAATATTTGGGAAGAGGCCGGGGCCTTCGCCTATAAATAGGAGTATGCCTTTCGAGGCGAAGAGGAGACGATCGGAGGGATCGGGCATTTGGAATGCAGAGAGAGAGAGATGAGACCCGATCCTCAAGCTAGGCGGCGGAGCACCACCTAGCAGTTCATCACACCACCAAGAACAGACCCTCGCGAGGCTGTTCTTCCATCTTATTCCTCATCAGCCCAGAGGCAATCCACCACACCACAAACTAGAGTAGGGTATTACACCTAGCGGTGGCCAGAACTAGTATAAATCTTGTGTCTCTTGTGCTGTTCTTTTTAGTAGTTTAGCGATTGGCGAGTGCGAGGCGGTGGAGGATTGGATCTCCGCGCGCAGAATCGAACCTCAAAGTGCGGAACCCGAAATCCGGCGGTATATATGGAGCTTGCATCTATACCATGTTAAAAAATACATGTCGTGAATATCGGTCAACGGCTCACCGCATACAACTCCGTAATTTGTTGATGACACAATCAATTGATCAGCCAAATGTTCCGTGGCGCAACTAGTGTTGCACCATCAGCGCCGCGTAACCATGGGGCCCACTCGTGTAGCGTATATGAAAGAAAGAAATGGTAACTGCGTTTATGCTTTGTGTTAATAAAATACATTTTATGGTGATCATACGGTCAATGGCTCACCATACAGCTCCGTAATTTGTTGATGACACAATCAATTGACAAGTCAAATGGTCGGCGTTCACGGTGCACATTACCATAAGGGCCCACCCGTCGGTAGCGTATATGAGATACAAAATGGTAATAAATAGTGGTCGGTGGGGATTAAAAGTCGTGAGACCTCACGGTTGGCAACTTTGCGCCCTAACCATAGCGAGGCAAAGTGCGCCTTGTGATGATATGCTGAACGGCCATTTTAATTGGCCTTGCGACTTGCAGACCTTGTGGTGAATACAAAAACATCACACATGTGCACAAACACGCCCGCATGCATGCATGCAATACTCACACATACACATGCACGCATGCAACACTCGCATGAACACTGCACGCGCATGCGGGCGTGCAACACTAACTGCGTACATGTACTCATGAACACGAGCACGCACACACACACATGCATGCAACACTGAAATGTACACATGCACGAGGCATAACACTTTCGCACACTGCATGCACACAACACTACGATGTAAGACTACGCTCAACCTATGTGCATGCACCCTTTGTTAAGGACCTGGATTATTACGGATATTAGTCAATCTTATCCGTGATAAGCGAGAACATTAATGTTTGCAGCAGTCTTTATGAATCACATTGTATCTAACGGGCTATCAACGTATATTTGAAAATTTTAAAATTCTCTTACATTATATAGTAGGCTTATTAACCTACATGAATTAGATGTCATCACACTCAATGAGTAATCATCGGTTTATGAAATGCCCGCTTCTTACCGCCCTAGCCCACCAAAAGCTCCTCTATAAATGCTGCTTGCTGCGTCAGGTCAGCGACATGCAGGCCGGTACTAACGAGCCCACGCGTCGGTCGAAGAAGCGGCGCCGTGTCATATGTCGAGTCGAGGGCTCTGCTCGTTTGCACTTCAGCTGAACACGCCTCCTTGCCTCATTCAAATGCCTCGATGAAACCAGTGTGGAAGCCACATGTCTGTTCATGACCGGGCCGACATTAAGCATAGCGTCGGCGAGCTCCTCCATCTGCCGTCTATTTAATCTCCTATTTAAATGAGGCCAAGCGTCAACCAAGAATCACACACCTCGCCGCTCCCTATCTCCTCCTTCACCATTTCTCCACTCTTGCAATGGCTTATGAAGAGTAGTTATCCGGCATCAAGCGGCTGGGTGGCCCGCCGAGTCCGCCCGAGATCACGAGCTATGCAGCTCGATCATCCATCTCCTCCCTCGCCCTAACAGAGCAGTTGCCACCTAAGCGGTGCGTGGTTCAACCTTCGCCACTCGAGACAGCTCGGCGAGGACGGTGAGCTGCTCCCGCCCGGCATGGCGGGGAGCGCTGAGGTGTCGTCGCTGCCATCCACACCGCTGCCTCGTATCGCGCCTCCCATGTCTGCGACCGCGTCTCCCGTGTCTATGGCGAGACTCCCATGCTGCGACAGCGCCATGCAGCGAGGCAAGCTGGAGTGCGGCGTAGAGGCAGAGTCGGTGGCCAGCGCCTCGCGTCGCCGCCATCATTGAGGAGAAGTAGAACACGGGATGCCACCGCCACTTGGGTCCCATGAAGGCCACCCCGCCGAGGCCGGACGTACAACGGTGTCTTGCGGATCTTTGTTGCCGACAAATGGATCCGATGGCGACCATTTAGGCTAGGTATTATTATACATGTGCTGTTCAGGAGTAGCACCGCTTAGTTGATTTAAATGTAATGAAATCCGTCATGTTTATATGAAAATCTGGTATTTTATATGAATTCCGTCATTGTTTATATGAAATATCGTCATGTTTACATGAATTTCATCTGGTTGGTTGAGTTCTTTGTCGAGAACATGTGCGGCTACGGTTGGATGGCGTAATTTGGGGTTGCGGTCGGTCTGCGGCCCGGCTTTCGGCGGCTAGTGGGACCAAAAAGCATAGCTCGTGCAAGCTCGTCTCCAGCTTGTATTTGGAAGATGCATGAGCACCCGAGCTACCTCGTTCATCGGTGGCGAAGCACGGAGTGGACAAAAGAGTGCCAATATTTTGGCTACCGGGCAAGTCAATCAGCCCCTTCCAGCCCCACCCCTCAGCAAATTCAAATCCCTCATTCATCATGAAATTTTTCCATGTGTTGTTTTAATGGATATTTTGCTGTGTGAAAACAAATTTAAGTATGAACGAATAGTCGGTGTCCACGGTCTTCTGTCGGGACACAGTTGGATGGTCTCATACTAGTAGTAGTGTCGAGAACTAGTACTACTAGATAGTGAGTGTTTACTACTGCATCATGTACGTACTAATTGCAACACATGCATGTGTTAGCACTATAATGACCACGTACGAATTTGATGGTAAGATTTGTCTAAGTTGGATGTCATATTATTGCTCTAACATGTGGTGAAGTTAGCCTCCAAAAGCATTTTAGACCCTATATGGATTGAGGAGTACATGCATTGCTGAGGTTTCTCTTAATCCTTGCATGCCATCATTTTTATTGAAGCTTGAAACATGAACATGTGAGCAGGAGGGACTACAACCGTTCTAAAAGAACTATAGTACTAATGGTATCGTACTCCCTCCGTTCACCATCTCACATGCTCAGTACTTTTGCGAACTATGGAAGTAAAATATTTATTCCACCACTCAGCATCTATTATCGATACATTGTGGATTTCAAATAGAGTCATTTAGACGGAAAATAGGCACTTAGGCATCCACAATATGCTTTTGTTTCCTCTAAGCCATCTCTCTCGTCTTAGAGGCAGGCCTCTAGACATTGCATGAACTACCTCTAACAAAAATTGGCTAGCATCGCGTCTAACCTTAGAGGTTGCCTCTAACAATGTAACAATCCATCTGGTCCCGATTTTCAGCCTTAGGAATCATAAGAATATACAAGAGAAATATTGCTGATTGGACAAATGTGGTGCTAATCAATACTTTTTAAATTTCTGATAGGGCCCACCTTAGAGGTTGGTTAGAGTCTCTATACATTGTGGTTTTTCATTTGATAAGATGCAAACCATGTGGGGCCTACACGGAGGCAAGGCTCTATACTTGGAGATACTGTAGTACTACTTTTGATGTGTCCGTCAACTCATAGAACGAGGATAAGCTTTCTTAGTCGCCTCTCCCCGCCCACGAGTGTGGTGGCTCCATGATCGCATGACGAGGAGAAGCTTGCTCCTAGCGCCTCGCCCGCTTCCTCACCCCAGCGTGGTGGCTCGTGGAGACGAGGAGAAATTTTACTACTCCCCCGTTAGATATATACTGCCCTACCTTGGTTAGAGAGATTATCATATTGTTTGAAATATACTATGTCTTTTAGTAGTAGGAGTAGTACTATAGCAATTTCCTGGAGTCCATGCTACAACAAGCTACACTAGGCTATGTTACTACTCCCTCCTTTCTAGTTTATAAGGACCAATTCCAAAATCTCTCCAACCAAGGTAGAAGATGAGTGGTGGAATTAATTTCGTAGTTTGCACAAGTACTTAATTAGTACGCTCGTTTTTCTCGAGTTATGTTTACCGATGCATTAATTACAACAAATGCATGCATGACCACTAAATTTCCATGAACTTCTACATGTATTGGTGAGCTTTCTCTTGATACTGCTTGCATCGGGCGATTTAATGCACCTCAAAATCCAAACATGTGATGGTAAGTACTAGTAGAATTGAGACTTATAAAATGGAAAAACAAATTTTTTTAGATGAGCCCTATAAACCGGAAAGGAGGCTGTAGTAAGTACTACTACCTCCATAGTGGGTACGTACTCCGTAAAATCAGATTTCCCCAGTCGCTCAACCTTTATTTGCTTGTTTCCCTTCCTGCCTCGTTGCGTCGGACAGACTATGCCAAACTCCCATGCCCATCGTGTGGGAAAAGACCCACCCTCACCTTTTTTTAGTCTGGGTTTGTATCGATGGATCACGCGAAGCAGCAAAAACCAAGCCGTGTCTTGTACTCCTCCGTCGTACTTAAAGAGTGGAGATGCTCGCTTTCATGAATGATGTACTTCCTCTCGCCGACATGTGGGACATATAGCAACCGAATCGACGTGTCATGCACCAAATAACATGCAGAACAACATGGGGATGCACCCAGTCGTAGCGCCCGATGGTAGTAATGAGCAATGAGACATCAAATCACAAAGCTGCACCCACTAGTGCGGCGTCGATTGCTATACAAGCGGTTTTAACCCCTTTCTGCGGCGGCATTTGACGCTCACCAAGTGAGTATGGGCGATAGGGGTCCTTCCACACGACCCAAAACCATTAGGATAGGGATCCAAGATGCATATCTGATACTCCTACTCGTTTGTGCTCGCATTGCCATCGCATGATCGGTATACGTGGTGCTACATTTATGATGCATGACCCATCACAAAGGTTCACTATTATAGAACATGTATGATAAGCATACAATCACACATTCGATTTTCCCAAACCACATGCGATAACTAATTAAGAAGATTAGCTAATCGTCATACTAGTGTCGGACAGGATTATGAAACATCCGGACTGTCGTAACATCGTCGTTACCGACAACTTCTCGCACACACTATTCGTGGTGCAAGCGTTTATGATGCATACTTCATCGAAACAGTTCATGATTGCGAATCATATACGATAACACAACTAACACAACCGTTTAGTTTGCCTGCACCATTTGTGATATTATGCGACGCCGCACACGCTTTGCAAGCCACAACTATGTGCATGCTTGCACATTTCCTCCACTGAACTCTGCCGGATTATGGTGTATATACATAGCGTTTGTGTTTTACCAACCGTGTGTGCCGTAATGACTGAAGGCGTAATTTCACCATAATTTAATTGCTTCTATTTCAAATTGTCTTTGGTTTGGATTTGAATTTGAATTTGAATGTACGTTGTACTTTATTCATATCCATCAAGTTCAAACAACCAATGCATTATTCGATTCATAGGTACATATGTTCAAGAATTACATAAGAACCAAATAAACAATGATGAACCACATTTGTATACTTGTACTATTAAAGGCGGTAAAGAAAAGCGAAATATATTCTGGTTGCTGAACAAGGTGAAGCGGAATGCCCATATTGTGCCCTCCTCCTTGCGAGGAGGCATGTACGACTCTAGTCCAACCCCTTGTGATGGCCAACCGCCCATCCTTCACGGTCTTCATGAAAACTTCTAGATAATCATCGTGTTCTAGTAGAAATACTTTAACCTTTGCTTGCCCACCAATCATGTAGTTTGAGAGGTAATCTTGAGTAAACTGCTTTGGAACCCTGCAAAGGAAAAAGATTGAACAATGTCATCTAACACAACTCATTATGGGCGGTAAAAAGAAGTGCTGAGAGTTCTTACTTACCATCCCAAAGTTCGTTGTTGTCTTGGATAAAGTGTAAACAAATAGTTTAATTCCCATCTTTTGACCCATTTTATGAACAACCTTTATCAGCTTCCTCACTTGATGCTGGTTCATCGATATCTCATTGCCCCATACGCGAGAGAAAGGTCGAAGTCACGGATCTTTACCAATGGCATATGTATCTAAAAGCACCAAGTTAATATTAGAAGCTAAACAGCAATAGCAGAATGATGTAGTACAACACTCTTTTATAATATCTTATAACATCCAATATAGTCACATATTAGATGAATTAACATCTTATATTATGGGCTGGAAGGAGTTTATTGCATTCTTACAAATTATAGGCTGATTAACTGCGATGTATCCATGGGTTAGAGTTAGTTTGAGCTAGTTAGGGATCAAATAGCCTAAAGTATATCCAAACATGAGGGCTAGTTTGAGCTAGTTGCATCTAACCCACCCAAAAAATATCAACCCAAGAGGTGCTAATTGGAGCTAGTTCTCCCACTGCATTTATTGTCAATCTAACCACATCATCCAAACACCTCTTTGGATGGAGTTAGTTCAGGGTTAGTGAGCTAGAATCTAACTCTAACCTCTAGCTAAGTTGAGTATCCAAACGAGGATGTGTTGTTGTTATACTGCTGCTCTTCTATGTATATCTAGACATCATCAAAACATTAAGGTAACACTCTTCCTTGTTGCTATGTAGCCTAGGATTGCATATTTAGACATTAATCGATTGCATGTTGCTATGTAGCCTTAGATATATTACATATGGCCCTAATTAACCTAACGATAGATGGGTTACGAGATATATTCAATCAAAAGTCTGATTCATGATTAGTGCCTTATCAGCCCCGGCCTATATGGTACCGACTACCGATATCTGAACATTGAGTATATATAAGCCATGGGATGAAACTAACCTCGATGGAAAATAGTAGTCGTTCCCAAAATTGTCTGTGTAGGTACATCGAGAGGCATGTTAAGCACAACAGGCTAAACATCAACAAAATTATCCATGGCGGACAAAATAATCTCCAAAAGATAGCTTGATGTGTGAGGTTTGAGCACGCTAGTAAAGCAAAACAAGTGGAAACACTACAAAAAAAATACACTTCCGTGATGATACATGTTTGTCACAGTAGGTCGTGTTTTTTTTCATGCATGTACATCCATGAAGATTTTATGACAGAATCAAGATACTCATACTTGTGCTATCGTAGAAGTGTTCCATGACATTACCAAAATTATCATCACGAAGTGTCCACTTCCATGACGATAAATCGCATGTCACACAAGTGCTTTCGCGTCAAGGGTGACCGACACGTGGCATCCACCGTAGCGGGCGCCGCTAAGCTATCGGGTCCGGTTTTGGATCCGATAACCGTTCTTCAGCCCGACCAATGTGGATTTTCAACGTGTAAAATCATCATTGGCTGGAGAAACTGCGTGTCGGCTCACCATTGGGACAGATTTCATCCACTCATTGGATGCAAGGCGCCTATGATAGATCAACACGTGTACGGCTAATAGAGGCCCATTCACTGTGAAAATGCACGCCCGTTTGACTTGGTCAAAGGTGGCGGGCGGCCTGAAAGCACATTAGCGGCATGTTCGCATATAGCCTATTTACAGCCCGCTAACTCACGGCCCGTTCCCGGCCTAACGGAATTAGGCCCGATGGCGTCATCTGGGCCGTCAATATGATTCTAGCCCGTTGTAACCGGGCCCATGTATGGCCCATGGCGTATTCGTCCCATATGAGTCCTTTGTAACTCTTGGCCATTAATGGCCCGTGGTGAAACCGGCCCGTAATGAACTGTGTATCGCTTTATACCCATTAGCGGCCCACTATTCCATTGGGTCGTTTCCAGCCCGTGTTACCTTTCGGCCTTCTCAGGGACCATTTATTCTTGGGCTCATTTCGACATTCGATTACTTATGGCCCGTTCTTGGCCTTTTTCGCTTGTGGGCCAAATTTGCCCGTGGATACGATCGGCCCGTTTGTGGCCGTTAATCTGTTGGGCCATTTCATAGCATCATCAAATCGGCCTATTAACGACCTGTTATGGTCGGTCCGTAAACGTCGATTCCACTCTAGCCGTTTACGACCCCTTATCTGACCCGTACAAGGCCAATAGATGAGACGGCCCAAAGCCCATGGATCCTACGGGCGTAGAACGCCCGATAACTCGACGGCCCATAGAAGGCCCATTTATCCGACGGCCCATAGAAGGCCCATGGATCCGATGGCCCATAGAAGGCCCATGGATCCGACAGCCGATAGAAGGCCCATGGATCCGACAGCCATAGAAGCCCACGGATCCGACGACCATAGAAGGCCATGGATCGTCTGGTCCCATAGATGGCCCATGGATCGTCTACGGCCTATGGAGGCCATGGTCACTACAACGTTTGGGCGAGTTGGCCCTCATTTGAATGATATAGCATATTCAAAGAATTATCCTACTCTATACTATCACCTCTAAAAACATACACTATACAATAAAGAGACTAAGGCATAGAAGCGTAGAATAATCCTACACTATACAATAAAGAAATTACAGCCGATTATACCCGTGGGCATTATGGTTCGGCACTGGTGATAATAAAGCATACACAAACAACAAATTACATACACTGGGCAAATACAGCTCATACATCATACACGGTTTAGATAGCACAAATTTCAATCTGCAAAATCTCCAATTCCTTCGTTGTTACCTTAGTGTCTTGTTTCATTTTTTGATTTCGCATCTAATACCTGCATGTCTAGCCTCAACTTGTTGATTGTACATTGAGAATCATGTACGTTGTCTTTCCACCTCTAGTTGATACTCGAGAACATCAGCATTCAATTCCAATCCATAGTCATTGAGTAGCAGCCATGCCGCCTTTACCGCCAGATCTTTGTGTTGATGTCACTTCATCACGGAATGTTTACGTAAGTACATGACTAGGGAAAAATATAGTTATAATAGTGAAGCGAGCAAGATAGACTATTTTGTAGATGGCAAAACAGGACTAACAATAATCTTGCGTCATGAAGCATAAGCGGTGATATTTTAGAAATTATAAAAAAGGTAGTCTCATGCATCCTGCATACTGAAATCGCTCTTAGCTCACCGGAGGAGCATGATGTTGGGGCCCAATCCAAACACAGACAAGTTACAAATTTAGACAGCATGTTGCGTAGAAGTAAGCAAGAGATGGCCATTTTGTAGCTCAATTAAAGTCTTAGGGAGCATAATGAACAATGAGAGGGTTTCATACAAACATACTACAGCAAGCAAAACTATGCAACCATTATCCTAGTATAAACTAGATTGTGAGCCTCATGCAATAATAGTTGGTTAATAGACTTCAAAGCTTCAGGCACACTTCGGTAGAGTAATTAAATGGTAAGGCCTTTAATTATGTCAACTAATAGTTATACAAGTACCCAACATCAGGCATCATTCTTTGGGCATCTCATTAACTGACGACAAATAAAGCAATTGAAAAGAGCAAATTAACTATGCCTGAAACAAACAAGGAATTGAACTGTTGAGTTGGATACAGTGACTTACCTTAACAAGTTGAAGAGGTTTCTCTTGCAAGGCTCCTTCCTAAGATCTTGTACTTGGAAATCCTCAATCTTATCTTCATTGCACCCCCTCTGAAAGGTGACACAAACTAGTTACTCGTCTCCTTGGAAGATAAATATGGATACTTTCGGTCTATGAACACAAAAGGATGAGATTATAACAAAACAACACCACATAATGAAACATGTCGCATCTCTTGCACTTGCACAAAATGAAATGAGCATTTACTATGTCGCACTATGTAAAAACTAGGCATACCTTGAACTGGATCTCCGGTACTCTTGGAGAACCTACTTTAGTGTACAACCAAACCTTTATGTCACCTATGAGTTAGAAAAGGCCCCACTACAGCAGCCCTTATTGTTTAAATCATTGACAAGATCTGTTAGAGTGTTAGGTCAAGAACAACAAGTAATCAAAGCAAACAGTCCTAGTATGGCTGGCTGATGCAAACAAGCAATTGAGCAGATGTGTGAGCAAATCTTACATATCAAGAAAAGAAGCAAAGAAGGAGGCTTAAAGACCATCACTTGACTGACCAGATTTAAGGGCATTTAAACATCATGTGCAGCGTATGAACTAACATAAGCATTGCATATTCAAGCTTCTATAATGGAATGCACATGTATTAGGTCATGCCATGTATGATGATGCCTAAATGTACACTATAGCCGGCGAAGTGTGACACATCTCCGTCATATCTATAATTTTGATTGTTCCATGCCAATATTATTCAACTTTCATATACTTTTTGGCAACTTTTATATTATTTTGGGACTATTATATTGATCCGATTGCCGATGCAGGTCCACATGCATTGCATGTTTTTGGTTTCAGAGAATATCCATATCAAATGGAGTCCAAACGGGATAAAAACGAGCGGAGCTTATTTTTGGAAAATATGGAAAATTTGGAAGGAAAATCAGCGAACCCGATTGCGAGGTGGTCACGAGGCAGGCGCGCCTACTTCTAGGCGCGCCCCTACCTCGTGAGCCCACCGTAAAGGCAGTTGGCGCTCTTGTTTTGCCGCAAGAAAGCTAATATTCAGAAAAAAATCACGGCGAAGGTTTCAGGCCAATCGAGTTACGGATCTCCATATATACGAAGCGGTGAAAGCAGGCGAGCAGAACACGAAGCAGAGAGATAGATCCAATCTCGGAGGGCCCTCGCCTCCCAAGCCATGGGAGCCAAGGACCAGGCGAAACCCTTCTCCCATCTAGGGAGGAGGTCAAGAAGAAGAAGAAGAAGGGGCCTCTATCCCCTTGCTTCCGGTGGCCCGAGTCTTTGTCGGGGCCATCATCATCACCGCGATCTTCACCAACACCACCTTCATCTTCACCAACATCTCCATCACCTTCCCCCTCTATCTGCAGTCCACTCTCCGCAACCCGCTATACCCTCTACTTGAACATGGTGCCTTATGCTTCATATTATTTTCCGATGATGTGTTGCCATCCTATGATGTCCGAGTAGATCTTCGTTGTCCTATCGGTGATTGATGAATTGCTATGATTGGTTTGAGTTGCATGTTTTATTATTGGTGTTGTCCTATTGTGCCCTCCGTGTCGGCATAGCGTGAGGATTCCATTGTAGGGTTTGCAATATGTTTATGATTTGCTTATGGTGGGTGGCGTGGTGTGAAGCTGCAGACCAGTAAGTAGGTTGTTTCATTATGGGATAAAGGGGACTTGATACTTTAATGCTATGGTTGGGTTTTACCTTAATGAATCTTTGGTAGTTGCGGATGCTTCCTAGAGTTCCAATCATAAGTGCATATGATCCAAGTAGAGAAAGTATGTTAGCTTATGCCTCTCCTTCAAATAAATTGCAATAGTGATTACGGTCAGTAACATAGTCAATTGCTTAGGACAATTTACAAACTCCTATCACCACCTTTCCACACTCGCTATATTTACTTTAGTTGTGTTTTTATCTTAGCAGCCCTAGTCTTTATTTACGTGCTCTTTATTTTCTTGCAAACCTATCCAAAACACCTACAAAGTACTTCTAGTTTCATACTTGTTCTAGGTAAGCGAGCGTCAAGCGTGCGTGAGAGCTGTATCGGTGGTTGATAGAACTTGAGGGAATATTTGTTCTACCTTTAGCTCCTCGTGAGGTTCGACACTCTTACTTACGAAAACTGTTGCGATCCCCTATACTTGTGGGTTATCAAGACTGGCTCCGTTCTTGGGAGCAATAGCGTGGGGTGAATATTCTCATGTGTGCTTGTTTTCTTTATCACTAAGTAATTTTTATTTGCTGTTCTCTGTTGTTCTCTATCTTTAGTTATGGATATGGAACACGAAATACCAAAAAATTAGGTGTACTTGCTGCTCATGGAGATGGGGAACCTCCTAAAACCCTCGATGCTGGTTATGTGAAAGATATTATGTACTACTTTACTAATCCCAGAAAACCCCATTCAATCATGTAATGGGAGTAACGTTGGATCAACGTGAATACTTTAGGGATTATTGCTTGACACAAAAGGAAACTATTATGGGATCAAATTCATATATTGAAGTGGTATGCTTGGCAACTATCGTGAGTTATGATTATACTTGTTGCTCTAGGATGAATGCTCCACACCTTCCCTTTTCATGCAAATTTAATGATAATAAAACCTTAGCTTCTTATGCTAATGGTATATATGATTACTATGATGTGGAACAAATAGAAGAATTTGTTGCTTTTATGGGTGCTTATGAAATTGAATCTATGTAAAGAGTTTGAAGATTTTGATGATGCTGTTTATAGATCTAAAAATTTAGCTATCCTCAAATATTGCTATGATAATTATGAATACAATTATGAAATTAATGCACTTATTGAGAAAGTCTCCCTGTCCAAGAAGAGACTAATGTTTTGCAGGAATCTATGGAAGAACAAGTTGATGAAACTGTGAGCTCATTGGATGAAAAAGATGAGGAGCGAGCGAAGAACAAAAGGAGGAAGAGCGGATTGATCACCCG
>JAHIAM010004805.1:0-43074 GCA_021605205.1 Aegilops longissima
AGTCGGATCGTCAAAGTCGACTTCCTCCCAAGCGAAAACCACATCTCATCGAAGACGGACACCTTTGCCTCTATCAAGTGGTATCAGATTTCCAGGTTGCTCGGTGAGATTTTACAGTTTTTCGTAGTTTAGATCGAGTCTGTTCTTCATACCTAAAGTCCACGAAAAAGCCACAAAAAAAATTAGGGTTAGTTCATCATATCCAGAACCAATCTCGAGCCTTTGCATAATCTTTTTAGGGTTTTGCTTTGTTGAATTTGGCGGTTGCATCGCCGCGTGTCTAGTTGCTGGTCTTAGCGCCTAGTCTTTTAGAGTTTCGAGTTCGGTCATAAGTTGTCACGCCGCCACCGCACCATCATCATCGCCTCGCCACCTACCATCACCGCCCGAATCCGTATCCATATACCACCACCAATCCGTGTCCATATGCCACCACCGATCCATATCCATATACTACCACCGCTACCACCACCGCTGCCATATACCACCACCATATATCCAATCCGAGTTCCTTGCATATTAGGGTTGTTTTCGAGATCCATCTAGTTTCCGATTCGTGTTTCCTTACCGGAGTAGGTTTCGGAAAAAAAAACCGGGTGGTGGGAGCCGGATTTCCGGGCGAGCGGCCGGATATCCGGGGCTTCGGGACGGGTCGGATGTCCGGGCGGGGAGGCCGGATGTCCGGGCTGGTCTGGGTCATTCAGGTGCATTCGGTGATGGAGGGGCCGGATATCCGGGGCGTCGGGAAGAGCCGGATGTCCGGGGCATGGGGCCGGATGTCCGGGCTTGGCAGACTCCTCCGGTTCCTCTCGTCGTGGTTCTTCCTCCTTGTACTTGGCGACTTGTCCATCTTCACGTGCATCCTCGGGAGGTTCTCCTTGACACCTAATCATGCATAGCATATCGGACTTAGGTAGTAGCCATGTCTCGAGTGGATCATATGTGATATCAATAAGGAAAGATGATGTAGGGCGGAACCCTATATGGACGATCTTTCACGCTTGGAGAGAATCCCTTCGACGAACACGAAGAACGAGCGGAAGAACACGAGGGAAAACACGAGGAGAACGAGAGAGAGATCACTCAACCGACAAGAATACGATCACACAAGTGCTAGATTATCAAACACATAGAGTGGCACACGATTCAAGGACAACAAAGGGTAGGATACAAGGGTAGCCGTTCTTCTCCATGAGGAGGTCTTGATGGGGTCCACCCTAGGAGGGGTCTTGAATCCGCTTGGGGATCTTCTCCAGAGGTCCTGATCTCAAGGAGAAGTAGCCAAGTGGATGAGCAAAGGCTCTCACACCAAATATGAGCAAATCAAAAGCTAACCCTAGAAAGGATGAGGGAAGGTCTATTTATAGTCTAGGACCTCTAAGGGGTAAGTTAGGGGGCGAACGAGTACATGGGCCTCGGCCAAACGCTGCACACAGTGCAGGGCGGTAGTACTGTTGCTTCATGGCGGTAGTACGCTTTCAGCTGTAGTACCGCTTTGGGCGGTAGTACCGCTTTCAGCGGTAGTACCGCTTATCTTGAGCGGTAGTACCGCTCCGGACGCCTGCTCGATTCTCGGAGTGTGTCGGGTTTTATGGAAGTAGATCGGATGGAGAGCGGTAGTACCGCTTGGCTCCCAGCGGTAGTACCGCTTGGCTTGAGCGGTAGTACCGCTCCGCCTGGACTCTGCTGTTCTTCCTCTTGCTCTTGGTGTCCATCTTGAGCTGTAGCTTCTCCTAGGTTGGTTCCTTGGTACCTAAGCATGCACAACATTCCGGATTGAGATAGTAGCCATGTCTCGAGAGGGTCATATGATATTTCACTAAGGAGAGAAGTCACCTCGGTCTCGAGAGCTCGAGCTCGTGCTCTAGTCATGGGTCCTCTTGGCTCTTGATGAGACGGTTGTGGATGCATGGGGATGATCGTGGGATGCTCCGCATCAAAAGAGGTCACCTCGTTCTCGAGAGCTCTAGCTCTAGCTCGTGTCATGGGTCCTCTTAGCTCTTGATGAGACGGTTGTAGGTCCATGGGGATGATCGTGGGATGCTCCGCATCATCGATGATGCGGAGCATCCTACGGTCATCACCATGTCAAGAGTCCGTTTGGCAAGTGACACGTGCGACCTCTTCTTCACATACACAAAGGTGAATCTTCTCCTTTACACGTGCTCACTTGACCCCTTCGAGGATGGTATACTACTTGACACTTCCCCCGTGTGCATGCATAGGTATTTCGGAGCTTCTCGGATGTCAAGGAGGAGTGCAAGCGCCAAGGAACGACTACAACATCCGCGAGGGAAGCATGGAAGCGACGACGAAGAAGACGGTTGTCTTTGAAGCTAGCGGCCGGACATCCGGGCGAGGCGGACATCCGGCGCCCACCAAAGCCCGGACATCCGCCAACCGCCCGGACATCCGGCGTCTCACGAGCCGGATATCCGCCCAAGCCCGAAATCCGGCACCTCACTCCCGATTCGGCGAAACCGCTGCCACAGCCGGACATCCGCCGGTAGCCGGATGATGAGGACATCAATACCATTGTTACACCCACAGCCCCTCTTGCTACGATATCTTGGACCAATTACTAGAGCTCGCGACGCCAATTAAATTATCGGTACTTTCGTTTCTTGGTAATGATTCTAATGTTCATGAGAATATGATGCTGCCTAAATTGGATACATTTGTTTTGCTTACAAATGAAGGCCCTAGCTTGGAGAAGGATGGACATTGAGCAAGAACAAGCATGGAGATAATGCCATGCATAAGGAGAACAAGAACGGAGTTACAAGTGATGATTCCAGGACTTTGAAGCCACCATAATGGATGCATGAAGCCTTGGATGAAATATACAAGATGCTACTTCATAAATGTCGCCCGAGGCTATTCTAGGTGCTGCGTCACCTTATTAGTGGGCCAGGCCCTTGTAATTTCGAAATACACAAGTATAGGCTATTTTTAGAGTCCGTATGTGTGGGGAAACAAGAGATAGGGTTGATTTGGACCCTCCACCAAGGGCCACGAAATTCCCCCTCTTCCTCCATATTTACAACCCTTAGGGCACCGTTTAGACCTTGGGTTTTGTTTAGATTAAAAGTTCGCCATAGCTGCAACTTCGCGCATTTCGCTTGTGTTCAACGACTGCACAAAGCGCCACAGAACCCCACCTTGATCAATAAAGCTTTCATCTTATATTCGCAATATCCAGATTGCAATCTCAGTTTCTTGCTTGTTCTTCGCTTGCTCGCAGGAAACAGACCCTCGTGGTCGTTGATCGTGCTCGGCGTGGTCAATAACCTCTCGGAGTTGGTTTAGCGATTGCTAAGGCGCGACGTCTCAAGACGCTCAGTAGTCGGATCGCCAAAGTCGACTTCCTCCACAGCGAAAACCAACATCTCATCGAAAGACGGGACACCTTTGCCTCTATCAAGTGGTATCAGATTTCCAGGTTGCTCGGTGAGATTTTACAGTTTTCCGTAGTTTAGATCGAGTCTGTTCTTCATACCTATAGTCCACGAAAAAGCCACAAAAAAATTAGGGTTAGTTCATCATATCCGAACCAATCTGAGCCTCTGCAAAATCTTTTTAGGGTTTTGCTTTGTTGAATTTGCGGTTGCATCGTCGTGTCTAGTTGCTGGTCTTAGCGTCTAGTCTTTTAGAGTTTCGAAGTTCGGTCATAAGTTGTCACGCCGCCACCGCACCATCATCATCGCCTCGCCACCTACCATCACCTCTGAATCCGTATCCATTTACCACCACCAATCCGTGTCCATATACCACCACCGATCCATATCCATATACTACCACCGCTACCACCACCATATATCCACCACCAATCCGAGTTCCTTGCATATTAGGTTTGTTTTCGAGATCCATCTAGTTTCCGATTCGTGTTTCCTTGCCGGAGTAGGTTTCGGAAAAAAAAAGAGTCTGGAAACCACCCTCCGTTTAGGCCCAAAATTTTCCGAAAACGTACTTGTCAAAAAAAATTTTAGCTATCCTATTTTTAGGTGTTTATAAGCGTATTGAGACAGTCGTCGTTATAGAAAATTTTTTGACCTGCTTCAGCTTTTTGGGTCCGGCAATCGAAAAAAAAAAATTTGGTCAAAAAAATTTCGTGCCCATCCTGTCAGTTTGACCTGGGAAGAGTTTTGAGACACTCGCCATTATAGTGATTTTTCGCAAAAAAAAAAAGAGCAGCGCAAAAAAAAAAAAAGCAGCGCAAAAAAAAAATAGCGAAAAAAAAATCCAAAGTGTGCTTTTCCCTTGTTTACGTGCAGCGCCGTGATTTGTTAGTGTTCTAGGCTCGCGTCTCTAGCAGTCTAGCCTAGGACCAGCATAGTACCGACGTTGAGCGCTTATTCAACTTTGCATCTCTGAATTGATTATTGTCACCCTTTTTGCTACCATATAATAAGCCTTCCCAGCTCCACATACATCTACATCGTATGCTTGACTCTCCCCGTAATCGCTCTATCCAAGCTTTGAGAGTTTTGACTACATCGGTTGCCGATCACCGCTTTCGCTTGGGTAAGAACTGGTAAGAATTTGAGATTTGCTTGACGGATTTGTGATCGCCCACCACACCACCACCACCACTTCCTAGTAGTCCGTCAATCATATTCTTGTGTGTTTCTATTGCTGCTAACCATGGCAGGATCACAAGCCATTTAGACCGACCGGGAGAACATGACAAAAAAGCGCTACATGATAAGTTTCAACAAATGATGAGTGGGCAGGTGGACGATGTGCTAAATAGATTTGAAGAGGCCATGGAGAAGATAGATGGCATTGAGAAGGCATTCAAACAAAGCTCGATAACAAGTTTAATAAATTGCTCAAGGCCTACCACCACCACCACCGGCTGCACCTAACGCACCTCTACTACAACAACATGGACTACCTCCACATCGCGAAACAGCCCTCCGCCGAGCTTCCCGTGTCCCTCTTCACCGCCAAGCTCTTGGTGTCTGCATTGTTGATATACGTGGCTCCTGCTGCTGCGGTGGGGAGGATGATTATGTGAGAGCTTACGAGGATGAGGTTGATCAACATCGAACCACGTGCAACCACCAGCACCACAACCACCGTGTCGCCCACATGCAAACAATGGCAATGTTGGGCTCCCCTTCAGTACGAGACCATGACCATCTCCCTAAACTGAAATTGAATATTCCACCATTTGAGGGTAGATATGTTCTGATATATATCTTACTTGGGAGTTAGAAACTGAACAACGATTTAGATGTTTACAATATCCCGAGGAGAGACGTGTTCCTGCTGCTGTTTGTGCTTTCACTAGCTTTGCATGTGTTTGGTGGTCGAACATTGTAGATTATATCCTGTTCCAGCTACTTGGGCTGCTTTGAAAACTGCTATGCGCATCGTTGGGTTCCACCATATTATCAGCGTGAATTACTTCAAAAATTGCAGCGCTTAAGACAAGGAAAAATTCGTAGAAGAATATTATCAGGAATTACAAACTGGCTTGATTAGATGTGGTATTGTTGAGGAGAATGAAGCTATGCTTGCACGTTTTTCGGGTGGATTAAATAGAGAGATTCAGACCATTCTAGACTACAAGGATTATAATAATATCACTCGATTATTCCATCTTGCTTGTAAAGCTGAACGTGAAGTGCTTGGATCGATGTGCCTTGGCGCGGACTAACTTTTTTGCAGGTCGACCTTCATCATGGACACCACGCATCATCTACTTCCACACGCTCTACTACACCGCACCTCCGTCGGCTGCCACCTCCAACCGTGATACAAGAAAGCAGGCACAACCACCACTATCTCGCCAAGAGGACACTGCTGGGCCTACAGAGCTCTTCTTCTTCCATGGCGTCAACAGGGCACACAAGTGATATTATTTGTCGTCGTTGTAAGGGAAGAGGACATTTTATGAGAGAATGCCAATCTCAGCGTGTGATGATTGCTACCGAGGATGGTGGGTATGAGTCTGCTAGTGACTATGATGAAGAGACTTTGGCTCTTATTACACATGAAGAACACGGTGGAGATGATTCTGATCTTGAGACGCAATACATGGCTGCTGTCAAGATGCCGACAGGTATGAATGTTTAGTTGCTCAACGTGTTTTGAGTGTGCAGGTTACACAAGCTGAGCAAAATCAGAGGCATAACTTGTTCCATACAAAGGAGTTGTGAAGGAACGTTCTATTCAGCGCCATCATAGATGGAGGGAGCTGCAACAACTTGGCTAGCATGGATATGGTGGAGAAGCTTTCTCTCACCACAAGACCACATCCACATCCTTACTACATCCAATGGTTCAACAACAGCGGCAAGGTTAAGGTAACACGACTGTTCGTGTGCATTTTAGTATCTCTACATATGCTGATTATGTTGATTGTGATGTGGTACCTATGCAAGCATGTTCCTTATTACTTGGTAGACCATGGCAATTTGATAAAATTCTGTACACCATGGTAGAAACAACCAGTATACTCTTGTTCACAAGGATAAAAATATTACTTTGCTTCCTATGACTCTGATTCCATTTTAAAAGATGATATTAATAGAGCTAATAAAGCAAAACAGGAGAAAAATAAGAGTGAAAATCAGATTGTGGCAAAAGAATTTGAGCAACAAATGAAGCCTAATAATAAACCATCTAATGTTGCTTCGAAATTAAACTGAAAAGTGCATGTTTATTTGCCACCAAATCTGATATTGATGAGCTAGATTCTAGCAAATCTGTTTGCTATGCTTTTGTGTGCAAAGAGGCATTATTTTCATTCGAGGACGTGCCTTCCTCTTTGCCCTCGCTGTCACTAACATTTTGCGGGAGTTCACGACGCCTTCCCACAAGACGTGCCACCGGATTACCACCTATTCGAGGGATTGAGCATCGAATTGACTTAATTCGGTGCATCGCTACCCAACCGTGCACCATACCGCATCAATCCAGAGGAGACGAAGGAGATTATGCGTCAAGTACTGTGAGCTGCTCGACAAAGGTTATATACGCGAATCTCTTAGTCCTTGTGCTGTTCCTATTATACTAGTGCCTAAAAAGGATGGTACGTCACAGATGTGTGTTGATTGTAGAGGCATTAATAATATTACTATTCGTTATCGCCATCCTATTCCTAGGCTAGATGATATGCTTGATGAATTAAGTGGCTCTACAATATTCTCCAAAGTTGATTTATGAGTGGATACCATCAAATTCGTATGAAATTGGGAGATGAATGGAAAACAGCATTTAAAACTAAGTTTGGATTATATGAGTGGTTAGTCATGCCTTTTGGGTTAACTAATGCACCTAGTACTTTCATGAGATTAATGAACGAAGTTTTACGTGCTTTCATTGGACGATTTGTGGTAGTTTACTTTGATGATATACTGATTTATAGCAAATCTTTGGAAGAACATTTGGAACATTTACGTGTTGTTTTAATGCTCTACGTGATGCACGCTTGTTTGGTAACCTTGGGAAGTGCACCTTTTGCACCGACCGAGTATCTTTTCTTGGCTATGTTGTTACTCCACAGGAATTGAAGTTGATAAAGCCAAGATTGAAGCTATTGAGAGTTGGCCGCAGCCCAAAACGGTCACACAAGTGAGGAGTTTTCTTGGACTCGCTGGTTTCTATAGGCGTTTTGTGAGAGACTTTAGCACCATTGCTGCACCTCTCAATGAGCTTACAAAGAAGGATGTGCCTTTTGTTTGGGGTACCGCACGGGAAGAAGCCTTCACGGTATTGAAAGATAAGTTGACACATGCTCCTTTACTCCAACTTCCCGACTTTAATAAGACTTTTGAGCTTGAATGTGATGCTAGTGGAATTGGATTAGGAGGTGTGTTATTACAAGATGGCAAACCTGTTGCATACTTTTCGAGAAATTGAGTGGGCCTAGTCTGAACTATTCTACTTATGACAAAGAATTATATGCTCTTGTTAGGACTTTAGAGACATGGCAACATTATTTATGGCCCAAAGAATTTGTTATACATTCGATCATGAATCTTTGAAACATATTAAAAGTCAAGCTAAACTGAATCGTAGACATGCTAAATGGGTTGAATTCATTGAGACTTTCCTTATGTCATTAAACACAAGAAGGGTAAAGAAAATGTTATTGCTTGATGCTTTGTCTCGTCGATATACTATGCTTTCACAACTTGACTTCAAAATATTTGGTTTGGAGACCATCAAAGATCAATATGTGCATGATGCTGATTTTAAAGATGTAATGCAGAATTGTAAAGAGGGAAGAACATGGAACAAGTTCGTTATTAATGATGGTTTTGTGTTCCGTGCTAACAAGCTATGCATTCCTGCTAGCTCTGTTCGTCTTTTGTTGTTGCAGGAGGCGCATGGAGGAGGATTAATGGGACACTTTGGCGTAAAGAAGACGGAGGATATACTTGCTACACATTTCTTTTGGCCAAAGATGAGACGGGATGTTGAGCGTTTTGTAGCTCGCTGCACTACATGTCAAAAAGCTAAGTCACGACTCAATCCTCATGGTTTATATATGCCTTTGCTCGTGCCTAGTGTTCCTTGGGAGGATATATCTATGGACTTTGTTTTAGGTTTACCTCGAACAAAGAAGGGAGGATAGCATATTTGTTGTCGTGGATAGATTCTCGAAAATGGCACACTTTATACCATGTCATAAAAGCGATGATGTTGTTAATGTTGCTGATTTGTTCTTTCGTGAAATTATTCGCTTGCATGGTGTGCCAAATACTATTGTTTCAGATCGTGATACTAAATTTCTTAGCCACTTTTGGAGATGTTTATGGGCTAAGTTGGGGACTAAACTGCTTTTTAGTACTACTTGTCACCCCCAAACTGATGGATAAACTGAAGTAGTCAATAGAACATTGTCTACTATGCTTAGGGCTGTTTTGAAGAATAATAAGAAAATGTGGGAAGAATGCTTGCCTCATATTGAATTTGCTTATAATCGCTCATTGCATTCTACTACTAAGATGTGCCCTTTTGAAATTGTGTATGGCTTCCTACCTCGTGCACCTATTGATTTGTTGCCTCTTCCATCTTCGGAGAAGGTTAATTTTGATGCTAAAGAACGTGCTGAATTGATTTTAAAAGTGCATGAGATAACTAAGGAAAACATTGAGCGTATGAATGCTAAATATAAACTTGCTGGAGATAAGGGTAGAAAACATGTTGTCTTTGCACCGGAGATCTTGTTTGGTTACATTTATGTAAGGATAGGTTTCCTAATTTGCATAAATCAAAGCTAATGCCACGTCTTGATGGTCCATTTAAGGTGTTAGAGAAAATAAATGATAATGCATATAAACTTGAGCTGCCTGCAGATTTTGGGGTTAGTCCCACTTTTAACATTGCAGATTTGAAGCCTTATTTGGGTGAGGAATATGAGCTTCGTCGAGGACGACTTCATTTCAAGAAGGGAGGATGATGAGGACATCAATACCATTGTTACACCCACAGCCCCTACTGCTACGTATACTTGACCAATTACTAGAGCTCGCAGACGCCAATTAAATTATCAGTACTTTCGTTTCTTGGTAATGATTCTAATGTTCATGAGAATATGATGCTGCCTAAATTGGATACATTTGTTTTGCTTACAAATGAAGGCCCTAGCTTGGAGAAGGATGGACATTGAGCAAGAACAAGCATGGAGATAATGCCATGCATAAGCGGAACAAGAACGGAGTTACAAGTGATGATTTCAGGACTTTGAAGCCACCATAATGGGTGCATGAAGCCTTGGACGAAATATACAAGATGCTACTTCATAAATGTCGTCCCGAGGCTATTCTAGGTGCTCGTCACCTTATTAGTGGGCCAGGCCCATGTAATTTCGAAATACTTAAGTATAGGCTGTTTTAGAGTCCGTATGTGTGGGGAAACAAGAGTTAGGGTTGATTTGGACCCCTCCACCAAGGGCCACGAAATTCCCCCTCTTCCTCCATATATACAGCCCTTAGGGCACCGTTTAGACCTTGGGTTTTGTTTAGATTAAAAGTTCGCCATAGCTGCAACTTCATGGACTTCGTTTGTGTTCAACGACTGCACAAAGGCGCCACGTAACCCCACCTTGATCAATAAAGCTTTCATCTTATATTCGCAATATCCAGATTGCAATCTCAGTTTCTTGCTTGTTCTTCGTTTGCTCGCAGGAAACAGACCCTCGTGGTCAGGTTGATCGTGCTCCGGCGTGGTCAATAACCTCTCGGAGTTGGTTTAGCGATTGCTAAGGCGCGACGTCCTCGCACGTTCGTAGTCGGATCGTCAAAGTCGATTTCCTCCAAAGCGAGAACCAACATCTCATCGAAAGACGGGACACCTTTGCCTCTATCACCACCACATAGAGAGAGTGAGATAGTTGATAGGTCTAGTGAGGCCATTTGCATTTCTAACAACTTGACCTCTACCTCTATTGTGTCTTCTCATTTGGTGCTAGGTCCCATTTATGATAACGCGCCGATCCTCGACGACTTCGTCCACCCTTTGGACAAGACGATGGCCATGGTGGAATATGATGCACCCCCCACATGGTTCCATCAAGATGAAGATGACCACCATTTGGTCTTTCCCACCTCACCTACACCACTTGAGTGGAATGACAAAGGTAACATAGGTGACGGTGATGCTCTAGTCCCACTAGTGGACATTCTTAAGATTGATTGCTTGCATGATGTTGATCCACCTAGTACCATGCTTCATGCTAGTATGATTTCCCCATGTGATGATTTGCCCATTTATGATGAATATGATGATTCTCATGTGGAGTCTATTAGTTGTGATGCCATGTTACATAGGATTTCTTGTGACAATTCTTTAGGTCACATCATGTTTGATAATCCGCTTGACTTGTCATATGCCATGCATGAGATCAACCATATGTCTTATTTGCAATCTCTTCATAGTGACTATGCATATGCCATTAAAATGAACCCAATTTGCACATATGGCATAGATGACAAGCCCATGGTTATTGGCATTTGTTTTTCTTGTGATGATATTGATATGCTCCCTTTGCATCCTTTATCTCATATGCCATGCCATGCCCTCCTAGCTTCGGATATGCATTGTTTTGGATGTTGTCCATTTTCTCCATATTATGTTTCCAATATTGCTCATGAGGAGACCCCCATAGTTTCCTCATACATTTTAGGAGACTTTGATTCATCCTATACATTGCATGATCCCAATACTTGTGTGCACCATATGCTCCCCATGAATAAACATGATATTGATGTGCCATATACTTGCATTCTCAATTTGTGTCCGCATCGTGTCATACATAATAACTATTCTTTCATGATGGATGACATGTTCTTATACCATGCATCAAATTTCTTTGAGCGATGCTTATCTTGTGCTAACTCACATGTGCACATACACATCATGATGGATGATGTGTACATTTACCACGCGCACAATTTCTTTGGTTTTTGTCTCTTTTGTGTAGGTACCCATGAATACTTGTCGACCTCGCAATCCCACGAGTTGACAAAACGAGCTCTAGAGAGCAATGATGACTTGGGATCCCATGGATTGCCTTTCCCACCGCTCACTTCAGCAAACACTTCACAGATCTCTTTTACATGGCCCTCACATGGTTATGGGTTATTGTCCATTACATATTCTATGCCCATCTTTCCATGTTCACTTTGCATGATATGCCCATCCCTATGCCTTTTCCATGCATTTGTGACCCATACTTTGCTTGACACATGATGATTGACTCTCATACTTGTATGTGTATTTGCAAGCTTGGTGGAGATATCACTTGTTATTGCCATGTTCTATTCATGACCCATTCCTATGATGATACTTTCATCTTGCTTTGTGCTCGTGCTTGCGATATGTCACGTGCATTTTCTTTGCCTATTATTTGCTCACACGACACGATTGCCATGATTTACTCTAGTGTGTTGCATCTTCGCTCCACTAGTTTGCACGACTTGATTACAATGCTTGCTTATGTTGCATCACCAATGATTCATACTTGCTCATTTCATGCGGTTGATGACAACCATCTATATGCTTTGCACATGATTCATATTGCTTCTTGTCATATATCTCTATGTGTTGCCTCCCTCATGCTAGATGATTTTCCATGTATTGAGTGCAACAATGATTCTCTTCTTGCTCATGAGATTGCCCCCATAGCATTCTCGCATATATTTGGAGATTTTGACATAATTCTTGTGAAGCATGCTTGTCTTACTTCTTTGCACCATATACCTAGTGCCATGAATATTGCCATTGTTGCATCATATTATTCATGCACTTGTCCTTCTAATGGTTTTGTGCAAAAGATGAGAACCATCATGATGGATGATGTGTTTGTCTACCATGCACATACTTTCTTTGTTTTGTTTTGTGCATGTGTAGGATACTTGGACTTCGTGATCGACTTCCACTTCACGTGAGTTGACCACTGAGCTCTTGAGAGCGAGCCTCTTACATTCTACCACGACTCGCTTCTACACCACATTTCCTACCACTTCGGCATTGTGAAGAATGCACAAGGACACGCTTTCAAGGTGACATCCTTCTTGACATTGGATATTGTGGATCATACTTCATGTGTTGCTTGCACCATTTGCACGCATGGTTGAGATATTGCTTTCACCCATGATTGCCACATTTCCATTCTTCATGACATATGTACCTTGTGTGTTGCATCCAATTCTTGGATTACTTGCCCCTATGATATGCTTGGTTGCACCAATGTCATTTCTTCACATATGCCATGTCCCATTGCTTGTCTCATGCTTGACTTGATTGCCTCTCACATGATGAACTATTGCTCTTTATATTGTGTTGAGTGCTACACTATATTCACTACACCCTATGCACATTATGTTGGATTGTCTTGCACTTGACCCATGTGTTTAGACACTTCATTTTATTTGGTGTTGTGAATACTTCCTATGCCTACCATCGACCATTTGTCGAGCGCTTTATGCATGCTTGCTATGACCTTTGAGGTGGATGCTTATGCTCTTGTCACACATATTTGCATCTCTACCTCACATTTACATGCTTGTTCCCATGATATCTTTTCTTGTGCTCTATTGATATGATTACATGCCATGTCAAAATCCTTTGTCACACCCTATGCTATGCTTGATGACAACACTTGTTTGGTGAATCACCTCTTGAATGCTTGGTTTTGCACTAACGCTAACCACATTTGTTCTTCCAAGTGTTTGTTCTATTTACTCCTTTTGAAGGAATCACAAGATGGTGCGACATTGGAGAGTGCCCATTTCGAGCTTCAAGATGACGAGAGCTTGGTGATCGACCACTTTGACACGGCACCGCCATCTCTTTCCCATGGTGATTTGGTTTTCGATCCGAGGTCGGATCCTTTCCAAGGGGGAGGGGATGATGCGGAGCATCCTAGGGTCATCACCATGTCAAGAGTCCGTTTGGCAAGTGACACGTGCAACCTCTTCTTCACATACACAAAGGTGAATCTTCTCCTTTACACGTGCTCACTTGACCCCTTCGGGATGGTATACTACTTGACACTTCCCGTGTGCATGCATAGGTATTGTTGGAGCTTCTCGGATGTCAAGGAGGAGTGCAAGCGCCAAGGAACGACTACACCATCCGCAAGGGAAGCATGGAAGCGGCGACGGAAGAAGACGGAGCTGCTTTGAAGCTACTGATGGCCGGACATCCGGGCGAGGCCGGACATCCGGCGCCTCACCAAAGCCCGGACATCCGGCTAACCGCCGGACATCCGGCGTCTCACGAGTTCTCCGGATATCCGCCCACTGGCCCGAAATCCGGCACCTCACTCCCGATTCGGCGAAACCGTTGCCACAGCCGGACATCCGGCCGGGTAGCCCGGACATCCGACGCCTCATGGCTCCCGGACATCCGGCCCCAGCCGGGCATCGGCTACTGTCTGCAGCAGTGAACGGGCCAAGGGCCCATGTACCCCTCCAACTCGCCCCAACTTGTACTAGCACTATATATACTTCTTTCCCTCCTCCTAGTTAGGGTTAGCTTTGGATTAGCTCATATTTTGGTGTGAGAGCCTTTGCTCAGCCACTTGGCTACTTCTCCTCGGAGATCAGGACCTCTACGGAGAAGATCCCTAAGCGGATTCAAGACCCCCTTCTAGGGTGGACCCATCAAGACCTCCTCTCGGAGAAGAACGGCTACTCGTGTATCCTTACCTTTGTTGATCTCGAATCGTGTGCCACTCTATGTGTTCGATAATCTAGCACTTGTGTGATTGATTTCTTGTCGGTTGAGTGCATTCTCTCTCGTTTTCCACGTGTTTTCCCTCGTGTTCTTCCGCGTATTCCTCGTGTTTCCCCGTAGGATCCGCTCCAACGTGAAAGATCGTCCATGTAGGGTTCCGCCCTATATCATCTAGATGATGCGGAGCATCCTACGGTCATCACCATGTCAAGAGTCCGTTTGTCAAGTGACACGTGCGACCTCTTCTTCACATACACAAAGGTGAATCTTCTCCTTTACACGTGCTCACTTGACCCCTTCGAGGATGGTATACTACTTGACACTTCCCCCGTGTGCATGCATAGGTATTGTCGGAGCTTCTCGGATGTCAAGGAGGAGTGCAAGCGCCAAGGAACGACTACACCATCCGCGAGGGAAGCATCGAGCGGCGACGGAAGAAGACGGAGCTGCTGAAGCTTCGGCGCCGGACATCCGGGCGAGGCGGACATCGGCGCCTCACCAAAGCCGGACATCCGCCAACCGCCCGGACATCCGGCGTCTCACGAGCCGGATATCCGCTGAAGCCCAATCCGCACCTCACTCCCGATTCGGCAGAAACCGTTGCCACAGCCGGACATCCACCGGGTAGCCCGGACATCCGGCGCCTCATGGCGAAGCCCCGGACATCCGGGCCCCAGCCCGGACATCCGGCGCCTGTCTGTGCACAGTGAACGGGCCAAGGGCCCATGTACCCCTCCAACTCACCCCAGCTTGTACTAGCACTATATATACTTCTTCCCCTCCTCCTAGTTAGGGTTAGCGTTGATTTAGCTCATAGGTAGAGCTTCGCTCATCCATACCGGATCTACTCCACGAGAGAGACCGAGGCCCCTCTTCGGAGAAGATCCACCTTGGATTCAAGACCCCCTCTTGGGTGGCCCCCATCAAGACCTCCTCACGGAGAAGAACGGCTACCGTTTGTATCGTCCTTTGTTGACCTTGAATCATGTATCTCCCTTTGTGTTCTTTGATCTAGCATTTGTGTGACCGATTCCTTGTTGGTTGAGTCTTTTCCCTCGTTCCTCCCCATGATTTCCTCGTGTTCTTCCGCTCGTTCTTCGTGATTTCCCCATAGGATCCGCTCCAACGTGAAAGATCGTCCATGTAGGGTCCCGCCCTACATCATCTATGGATCAGAGCTTAGGTTGACCACGTTTTTGGAGCCCCTACCCCTCTTTTTCGAGCTTGATTTTGTTGATTTCGTACTAAATCCGAAAATCCCCACCAAAAATAGCCCCAAATTTTTTTTTGTGATTAGTTAGTTTTGATGATGTTTTGTTGATTTTGATCCATGGATTTGCTTGGTTTCGAGTGGATCTAGCATTTCCCCAAGTTTTCCCACTTTCCATCCACGAAATCTCTCCAATTTTGACCTTGAAATCATCAATTTCGCCCCAATTAAAATTTCCGCCCAAACGAGCTCGAACCGTCGGGCGGACATCCGACCTCGGGCGGACATCCAGCCATCCGGTCGGACATCCGGGCCCCAAGCGGGACATCCGGGCCCTGGAGCACCAATTTCGCTCGGTTCTGGACTTACACCCCCGGAAATCCGGCCCCAACCCCCGGATATCCGGCCCCTGAGATTTCTGTTTTTTCCGTTTCACCTTTTCGGCCATAACTAATTCATCCGGAGTCCGATTTTGACGTTCTTTAGCTCGTTTTGAAGCTATTGACATCCCCCTTCCCATAAAAATACTACCTTCACCATTTGACTCCATCAAATTTTGTGAACTTTGGCATCTTTGCCTAGGGCTTCCGCCACATCCTCCGTGATAACCACCACCGACTTCATAACCTAACCAATTTTGTTCCCCATAGCATTAGTGATTGCTTGAGTAGTGATTCGAGTCTCCTAAGGTGTTTCGGCTACTTAGGGACGATTGCTTCTTCATCAACCAACACCACCACTTCCACATAACCTTGCCCACCATACACTTCAACCACCCCCAACTTAACCCAATTGTTGTTTGAGCTTGTTTGAGTTGTGGCTTGTGTCTCCTAAGGTGTTTCGGCTACTTAGGGACGGCAACTTCAACTCCGACACGTGTATAGCCCATCATTCCACTTCCACATTGCCAAGTGCAAACCACCACCGCATTCCCGCTACCTCCATTTTGACATTTGACATTTGAGATTTTGAGTTCGCGGTTTTTCCGTTTCCTAAGGTGTTTCGGCTACTTAGGGACGAGTCTCCATCATCTTGGTGTCTACATCAAGAACACCGCTACTCATCATCGCAGGACGGTAACCTCCATATCATCTTGGTATCGTGGTATCCATCCATTGTATATTCCCCTTGCCATTGCATTGTTAACCCCTAGCCTTACTTTTGCGTTCCTTGCCTATCGAGACTAGCCATTTGAGTATTGCCGGCAACGTTACTTGTGCACATTAGTGGTCATACTTCCAATAGCATATATACCATATCATTGTGGTGCGTATATTGGTATCATATCTTGTGTCACAAGTTTGTTCCCGCATACACACAATTGCTATCTTGGTTTGTGCATTGTGCAAAGTGGCCATAGAAAAAAAAAAGAAGCTTTTATATGGATTTTTCCTTATATAAAGCATTATGTCGTATAGGTTGTATAGATGGTGATATTGATAACTTCGGGAAATGCTAGATCCACTCGAAACCAAGCAAATCCATGGATCAAAATCAACAAAACATCATCAAAAGTAACAAATCACAAAAAAAAATTGGGGCTATTTTTGGTGGGGATTTTCGGATTTAGGACGAAATCAACAAAATCAAGCTAGAAAACATGGGGTAGGGGCTCCAAAAACGTGATCAATGTGGCTCTGATACCATAGATGATGTAGGGTGGAACCCTATAGCGTCGATCTTTCACGTTTGGAGTGGATCCTACGGGGAGACACGAAGAACGAGCGGAAGAACACGAGGAAATCACGGGGAGGGACGAGGGAAAACACTCAACCAACAAGGAATCGGTCACACAAACGCTAGATCAAAGAACACAAAGGGAGATACATGATTCAAGGTCAACAAAGGACGATACAAACGGTAGCCGTTCTTCTCCGTGAGGAGGTCTTGATGGGGGCCACCCAAGAGGGGGTCTTGAATCCAAGGTGGATCTTCTCCGAAGAGGGGCCGCGGTCTCTCTCGTGGAGTAGATCCAGTATGGATGAGCGAAGCTCTATCTAATGAGCTAAATCAACGCTAACCCTAAAAAGAGGAAGGGGATGAAGTATATATAGTCTCGGGCGAGGGTACAAGGGACAAGTCCGGATGCCTTGTGGCGCAGCAGGGAGGCCGGATGTCCGCATCAGGCGGATGTCCGGGCTTTCCCGAGACGCCGGATGTCCGGGCTAGGGGGGCGGATGTCCGGGCTGGCGGGGCTGGATCGGCCGATTCGGGTGCGGGCGCCGGATTTCGGGCGAGTGGCGGATATCAGGGGCTTCGTGGAGGCCGGATGTCCGGGGAACTGGGGCGGAAGTCCGGACCTGTAGTCTTGACTCTTTGTGATGGGCGCCGGATGTCCGGTGGGGCGGATGTCGGGCTCATGGAAGGGCGGATGTCCGGCTGGGGCGGATGTCCGGGGCTGTAACATCTCGCTCTTCTTCCTTGTCCTCTTCCATGCTTCCGCACGCTTGGCCTTGGTCCTTGGGCTCTCCATGGTCTCCTCGGGTGTACTGAGTATGCACAAGGTCCGCGCTTGAAGTAGCATCCATGTCTTACATGCGGAAAGGGAAGATTCGGAAAGGAGCGAGTTCACCTTAGGCACATCCTTCAATACCGTGAAGGCTTCTTCCTGTGCGGTACCCCAAACAAAAGGCACATCCTTCTTTGTAAGCTCATTGAGAGGTGCAGCAATGGTGCTAAAGTCTCTCACAAAACGCCTATAGAAACCAGCGAGTCCAAGAAAACTCCTCACTTGTGTGACAGTTTTGGGCTGCGGCCAACTCTCAATAGCTTCAATCTTGGCTTTATCAACTTCAATTCCCTGTGGAGTAACAACATAGCCAAGAAAAGATACTCGGTCGGTGCAAAAGGTGCACTTCCCAAGGTTACCAAACAAACGTGCATCACGTAGAGCATTAAAAACAGCACGTAAATGTTCCAAATGTTCTTCCAAAGATTTGCTATAAATCAGTATATCATCAAAGTAAACTACCACAAATCGTCCAATGAAAGCACGTAAAACTTCGTTCATTAATCTCATGAAAGTACTAGGTGCATTAGTTAACCCAAAAGGCATGACTAACCACTCATATAATCCAAACTTAGTTTTAAATGCTGTTTTCCATTCATCTCCCAATTTCATACGAATTTGATGGTATCCACTACGCAAATCAACTTTGGAGAATATTGTAGAGCCACTCAATTCATCAAGCATATCATGGTGGAATATTCAATTTCAGTTTAGGGAGATGGTCATGATCTCGTACCTGAAGGGGAGCCCGAACATTGCCATTATTTGCATGTGGACGACCTGGTGGTTGTGGAGCTGGTGGTTGCACGTAGTTCTGATGTTGATCAACCTCATCCTCGTAAGCTCTTACATAATCATCCTCCCCCACCGCAGCAGCAGGAGCCACAGAAGTATCAACAGCAGCACCCGCAGCTTGGCCAGGCTGAAGAGGGACACGGGAAGCTCGGCGGAGGGCTGTTTCGCGATGTGGAGGTAGTCCATGTTGTTGTAGTAGAGGTGCGTTAGGTGCAGCCGGTGGTGGTGGTGGTAGACGCGCGAGCAATTCATTAAACTTGTTATCGAGCTTTGTTTCGAACGCCTTCTCAATGCCATCTATCTTCTCCATGGCCTCTTCAAATCTATTTAGCACATCGTCCACCTGCCACTCATCATTTGTTGAAACTTATCATGTAGCGCTTTGTTTGTCATGTTCTCCCGGTCGGTCTAAATCGGCTTGTGATCCTGCCATGGTTAGCAGCAATAGAAACACACAAGAATATGATTGACAGACTACTAGGAAGTGGTGGTGATGGTGTGGTGGACGATCACAAATCCGTCGAGCAAATCTCAAATTCTTACCAGTTCTTACCAAAGAAGGCGGTGATCGGCAACCGATGTAGTCAAAACTCTCAAAGCTTGGATAGAGCGATTACGGGGAGAGTCAAACGCATACGATGTAGATGTATGTGGAGCTGGGAAGGCTTATAATATGGTAGCAAAAAGGGTCAGCAATAATCAATTCAGAGATGCAAAGTTGAATAAGCGCTCAACGACAGATCTTGGTTGGTCCTAGGCTAGACCGTGCTAGAGACGCGAGCCTAGAACACTAACAAAATCACGGCGCTGCACGGAAACAACGGAAAAGCACACTGGAATAATTTTTTTTCGCTCTTTTTTTTTGCTTTTTTTTTTTGCGCTGCTTTTTTTTTTGCGAAAAATCACTATAATGGCGAGTGTCTCAAAACTCTTCCTGGTCAAACCGACGGGATGGGCACGAAATTTTTCGACCAAAAAATTTTTTTTTTTCGACGCCGGACCCAAAAGCTGGAAGCGGGTCAAAAAACTTTCTATAATGGCGATTGTCTCAATACGCTTAGAAACACCTAAAATAGGATAGCCAGAAAATTTTTCGACAAGTGCGCGGAAAATTTTGGGCCTAAACGAGGGTGGTTTCAGACTCTTTTTTCCGAAACCTACTCGGCAAGGAAAACACAAATCGGAAACTAGATGGATCTCGAAAACAAACCTAATATGCAAGGAACTCGGATTGGTGGTGGATATATGGTGGTGGTATATGACAGTGGTGGCGGTATATGGTAGCGGTGGTGGTATATGGATACGGATTGGTGGTGGTATATGGATACGGATTCAGAGCTGTGGCGGATAAGCAATGGTGGTAGATGGCAAGGCGATGATGATGGTGCGGCGGCGTGACAACTTATGACCGAACTCAAACTCTAAAAGACTAGACTCTAAGACCAGCAACTTGACACGACGATGCAACCGCAAATTCAACAAAGCAAAAACCCTAAAAAGATTATGCAAAGGCTCGATTGGTTCGGATATGATGAACTAACCTAATTTTTTTGTGGCTTTTTCGTGGACTTTAGGTATGAAGAACAGACTCGATCTAATCTACGAAAAACTGTAAAATCTCACCGAGCAACCTGAAAATCTGATACCACTTGATAGAGGCAAAGGTGTCCCGATGTTTCGATGAGATGGTGGCTATCGCTTACGTGGGAGTCGACCTTGACGATCCGACTACGATCGTGCGAGACGTCGCGCCTTAGCAATCGCTAAACCAACTTCCGAGGGTTATTGACCACGCGGAGCACGATCAACGACCACGGGGCTGTTTCCTGCGAGCAAACGAAGAACAAGCAAGAAACTGAGATTGCAATCTGGATATTGCGAAAATAAGATGAAAGCTTTATTGATCAAGGTGGGGTTACGTGGCGCCTTTGTGCAGTCGTTGAACACAAACGAAACGCGAAGTTGCAGCTATGGCGAACTTTTAATCTAAACAAAACCCAAGGTCTAAACGGTGCCCTAAGGGCTGTATATATGGAGGAAGAGTGGGGAATTTCGTGGCCCTTGGTGGAGGGGTCGAAATCAACCCTAACTCTTGTTTCCCCACACACGGACTCTAAAACAGCCTATACTTAAGTATTTCGAAATTACATGGGCCTGGCCCACTAATAAGGTGACGCAGCACCTAGAATAGCCTCGGGACGACATTTATGAAGTAGCATCTTGTATATTTCGTCCAAGGCTTCATGCATCCATTATGGTGGCTTCAAAGTCCTGAAATCATCACTTGTAACTCCGTTCTTGTTCCCCTTGCGCATGGCATTATCTCCATGCTTGTTATTGCTCCAATGTCCATCCTTCTCTAAGCTAGGGCCTTCATTTGTAAGCAAAACAAATGTATCCAATTTAGGCAGCATCATATTCTCATGAACATTAGAATCATTACCAAAAAATGAAAGTACCTGATAATTTAATTGGCGTGCGCGAGCTCTAGTAATTGGTCCAGTATATCTAGCAGTAGGGGCTGTGGGTGTAACAATGGCATTGATGTCCTCATCAGTTCACCTCAAGAAAGTTCCCAAAGATGTAGGGGTCCGAAATCAACCCTAACTCTTGTTTCCCCACACATACGGACTCTAAAAACAGCCTATACTTAAGTATTTCGAAATTACATGGGCCTGGCCCAATAATAAGGTGACGCAGCACCTAGAATAGCCTATGGACGAATATTATGAAGTGGCATCTTGTATATTTCGTCCAAGGCCTCATGCACTCATTAGGGTGGCTTCAAAGTCTGGAATCATCACTTGTAACTCCGTTCTTGTTCCCCTTGCATGCCAACATCTCCATGCTTGAACTTGCTCCAAGGTTCATCTTTCTTGTCCATGGTAGGCCCTTCATTTGTAAGCAAAACAAATGTATCCAATTTAGGCAGCATCATATTCTCATGAACATTGGAATCGTTACCAAGAAACGAAAGTACCTGATAATTCAATTGGCGTGCGCGAGCTCTAGTAATTGGTCCAGTATGTATAGCAGCAGGGGCTGTGGGTGTAACAATGGTATTGATGTCCTCATCATTAGGTCCAATGGCGCATAGTCGAGGTCTCATCTTATGTATCCTTGGGGCTTGGAGAGTAGATGGAGTGTACATGGGGATGAACGTGGGATGCTCCGCATCAAGAGTAGTTGGGGTTGTACTGTGATGCAGCGGCTATCGCCTCCTGAGCTGCAGCGTGGAGTCGGGCTGCCTCTGCTCCCCTCTCGTACTCATCTGCCTCCTCTCTGGTAATAGTATATCTTCCTTTTGTCTGAGAATCAAAGAAGGCAGGAGCAGGGAGACTAATACGGACAACATGTCGTTCGTTAAAGATTAGTCGATACTGGAGAGGTGATTCAGTCCTCTCGACAAACTGGCGGGAAACCATAGAATCAAAATCTAAATAAGTAGGGGGCAACTCCATATCACCGCCGTTCGTTAAAGATTAGTCGATACTGGAAAGGTGATTCAGTCCTCTCGACAAACTGGTGGGAAACCATAGAATCAAAATCTAAATAAGTAGGGGGAAACTCCATATCACCCTCACGAATTTCTATCTCAAGAAAATTAGCTAAGCGGGTTGCATAAATTCCTCCAAAGAAATCTCCATTATATCTATCATGATGCAACATACGAGCTACAATGGCTCCCATATGATAAGATTGGTCTCCTAACACAGCACTCCGAAGAATGCTAAGGTCAGGGACACACATGTGACATGCTTCATCCTTAGCATTTATGCACCTACCTATGAAGAGAGCAAAATAATGTATAGCAGGAAAGTGAATGCTCCCTATGGTAGCTTGCGTTATATCTCTAGATTCCCCTACAGTCATACTGGCAAGAAAGTTTCTAAATTCAGATTTACGAGGATCAATAGTACTACCCCATTGTGGGAGTTTGCAGGCAAAAGTAAAATCCTCTAAGTCCATGGTATAAGATTTGTCATAAAGATCAAACAAGACTGAATGAGAATTACGCGAAGATGAAAACTCAAACCTCCTCACAAATGAGCTTGTGAGATCATGATACCGGGGGCATTTGTCTGCCTCAAAGTCCTCAAGCTCGGCGTTACGCAAATATGCGTTAAATTCTTCTTTGATTCCCGCTCGATCCATAAAATTTTCCGAAGGCCATTCACAGGGTCTCACGGGAGCGTTCCTTGGGGGTTCCTCGTCAGCATCATGCATAGCAAGCCTAGGGCCTTGCTTCCTTGAAGAACCACCTTGGAACATCTTCCTAAACATATTGTTTTCTCTGAAATTTTTCTGAAATTTTTAGTAACTTTAAACAAAAATGAACAAAGCTCAACAAAATTGATAGCAACTACTCCTACAAGTGCCTAGAGCCTATATCAAGCATTAGAACTACTTGGAACCATATAAATTTGACATGCAAGCTCAAGAACATGGTCACCTATGCAACACAAATTTGCAATGAATAAAGCACTAGAACAAAAGCTAATTGGACCAATGGAGGAGTCACATACCAAGGAACAATCTCCCCAAGCAGTTTTGCGAGAGGTGCTTTGAGCAAGGAGATCGAAAATTGCAACAAAGAGAGCTAGAACTCGTGCTTGAGCTGGTTATTCGGGTTTGTGGGAGGAAGAAGAAGAAGATGGGTGCAGGAATAAGTGGAGGAGGGCCATCGTGGGCCCACGAGGCAGGGGGCGCGCCCAGGGGGTAGGGCGCGCCCTCCACTCTCGTGGCCAGGTGGTAGCTCCCCCCGCGGTGATTTTTGCACCATAAATCCTCAAATATTCCCCAAAAAAATCATATTACATTGGCATGGCATTCCGAGGACTTTTATTTTCAAGATATTTTTATATTGCACGGATAAATCAGGAAACATATAGAAAAATACTATTTTTACTTTATTTCAACTAAATAACAGAAAGTATAAAGAGGGTGCAGAAGGTTGCGCTTCTAGTTTCATCCATCTCATGCTCATAAAAAAGAATCCACTAACAAGGTTGATCAGGTCTTGTTAACAAACTCATTCCGATTAACATGGAACCAGAGAAATTTCGAATAACACTATGTTATCTCAACGGGGATATGCACATCCCCTATAATAAGTATATCATATTTCTTCTTGATAGTAGGAAGAGGAAATTCAAAACCTCCAAATATAATCGATGGAATTTTTCCAATAGAGTTGATACTATGAACTTGAGGTTGTTTCCTCGGAAAGTGTACCATATGCTCATTACCATTAACATGAAAAGTGACATTGCCTTTGTTGCAACCAATAACAACCCCTGCAGTATTAAGAAAAGGTCTTCCAAGAATAATGGACATACTATCGTCCTCGGGAATATCAAGAATAACAAAGTCCGTTAAAACAGTAACGTTTGCAACCACAACAGGCACATCCTCACAAATACCGACAGGTATAGCAGTTGATTTATCAGCCATTTGCAAAGATATTTCAGTAGGTGTCAGCTTATTCAAATCAAGTCTACGGTATAAAGAGAGAGGCATAACACTAACACCGGCTCCAAGATCACATAAAGCAGTTTTAACATAATTTCTTTTAATAGAGCATGGTATAGTGGGTACTCCTGGATCTCCAAGTTTCTTAGGTATTCCACCCTTAAAAGTATAATTAGCAAGCATGGTGGAAATTTCAGCTTCCGGTATCTTTCTTTTATTAGTAATGATATCCTTCATATACTTAGCATAAGGATTAGTTTTGAGCATATCAGTCAATCGCATACGCAAGAAGATAGGTCTAATCATTTCAGCAAAGCGCTCAAAATCCTAATCATCCTTTTTCTTGGATGGTTTGGGAGGAAAAGGCATGGGTTTCTGAACCCATGGTTCTCTTTCTTTACCATGCTTCCTAGCAACAAAGTCTCTCTTATCATAATGTTGATTCTTTGGTTGTGGGTTATCAAGATCAACAACAGGTTCAACTTCTACATCATTATCTCTACTAGGTTGAGCATCATCATGAACATCATCATTAACATTTTCATTAGGTTCATGTTCATTACCAGATTGATACGGGGCTAACCCGGTGTAGGCCGATCTTTCACGATTGGAGTGGGATCCCTCGAAGAACACGATGAACACGGGGAAGAACGGGAGAAATCACTGAGGAAACACTCAAGAACAAGTCCAATCACACATCCACTAGACAATCAAACACACAAGATCACAAGATACATGAACAACAAAGGGAAAGATACAAGGTAAGGTTCATCTCCAAGAGGAGGTCTTGATGATATCCTAGATGGATCTTCCCACAAGGGGGTCTTGATGATATCCCGCAGGATCTTCTCACATGGAGGTCTTAAACTCCATGGGAGTGGTAGTCTCTCTCTCTCAAGAGTAGAGGTAGGAGCAAAGCTCACCTAAGAATGAGCTATCATATTTTCTAACCCTAACTAGGAGGAGGGGGAGAAGTATATATAGTGCTAGTACAAGTTGGGGCGAGTTGGAGGGGTACATGGGCCCTTGGCCCGCCATGTCTTGTGACAGCGCCAGATGTCTGGGTGGGGGCGGATGTCGGGGCATGGGCGGATGTCCGGCTGGTGAGGTCGGCCTCGGTGCTCTCTGGATAGGGGCGCCGGATTTCGGGCTTATGGCGGATGTCCGGCTGTCGGGAGGAGCCGGAGGTCCGGCTTATGGCCGGATGTCCGGGGCCTGTAGGTACTTGGCGGCTGGGGCCGGATGCCCGGGGTCCTGGCCGGATGTCCGGGTCCTGGGGGTTGTCTCCGTCTTCTTTCGTCGTCGCTTCCAGGCTTCCCTTGCGGATGGTGTAGTTGTTCCTTGGCGCTTGCACTCCTCCTCAACATCTGTGAAGCTCCGACAATACCTATGTATGCACACGGGAGAAGTGTCAAGTAGCATACCATCCTCGAAGGGGTCAAGTGAGCGCGTGTAAAGGAGAAGATTCACCTTTATGTATGAGAAGTAGAGGTCGCACATGTCACTTGCCAAACGGACTCTTGACATGGTGATAACGTAGGATGCTCCGCATCATCCCCTCGCCCTTGGAAAAGATCCGACCTCGGATCGAAAACCAAATCACCATGGGAAAGAGATGGCGGTGCTGTGTCGAAGTGGTCGGTCACCAAGCACTCATCGTCTAGTAGCTTGAAATGGGCACTCTCCAATGTCGCACCGTCTTGTGATTCCTTCAAAAGGAGCAAATGGAACAAACACTTGGAAAAACAAATGTGGTTAGCGTTAGTGTAAAACCAAGCATTCAAGAGGTGATTCACCAAACAAGTGTCGTCATCAAGCATAGCATCGAGTGTGACAAAGGATTGCGACATGGCATGTAAGCATATCAATTGAGCACAAGCAAAGATATCATGGGGACAAGTATGCAAATGTGAGGTAGAGATGCAAATATGTGTGACAAGAGCATAAGCATCCACCTCAAGGTCATAGCAAGCATGCATAAAGCGCTCGACAAATGGTCGATGGTAGGCATAGGAATCATTCACAACACCAAATAAGATGAGATGTCTAAACACATGGGTCAAGTGCAAGACAATCCAAGTATAATGTGCATAGGGTGTAGTGAATATAGTGTGGCACTCAACACAATAGAAAGAGCAATTGTTCATCATGTGTGAGGCAATCAAGTGAAGCATGAGACAAGCAATGTGACATGGCATATGTGAAGAAATGACATTGGTGCAACCAAGCATATCATAGGGGCAAGTAATCCAAGAATTGGATGCAACACACAAGGCATATATATCATGATGCATGGGAATGTGATAATGGCAAGTCAAAGCAAGATCTCTACTAAGTGCCAATCAAGTGGTCCAAGATGACCAATAAGTCTCACGGTGTAAGCAACACAAGTAGTATGATCCGCAATATCCATGCTCAAGAAAGATGTCACCTTGAAGGCATGTCCTTGTGCATTCTTCACAATGCCGAAGCGCAAGCAAACGCGGTGTAGAAGCGAGTCGTGGTAGAATGTTTGAGGCTCGCTCTCAAGAGCTCGAGTGGTCAACTCACGTGAAGTGGAAGTCGACACAAAGTCCAAGTATCCTACACATGCACAAAACAAAACAAAGAACGTATGCGCATGGTAGATAAACACATCATCCATCATGATGGTTCTCTTCTTTTGCACAAAACCATTAGTAACAAAAGTGCATGAATAATATGATGCAACAATGGCGATATTCATGGCACTAGGTATATGGTGCAAAGAAGTAAGGCAAGCATGCTTCACAAGGGATATGTCAAAATCTCCAAACAAGTGTGAGAATGCTATGGGGGCAATCTCATGAGTAAGACGGCAATCATGGTTGCACTCAATACATGGAAAATGATCTAGCATGAGAGAGGCAACATATGGAGATATGTGACAAGAAGCAATAACAATCATGTGCAAAACATTTAGATGGTTGTCATCAACCACATGAAATGAGCAAGTATGAATCGTTGGTGATGCAACATAAGCAAGCATAGTAATCAAGTCGTGCAAACTAGTGGAGCGAAGATGCAACACACTAGGAGAAATCATGGCAATCATGTCATGTGAGTAAATAATAGGCATAGGGAATGCACATGACATATCGCAAGCACGAACACAAAGCAATATGAAACTATCATCATAGGAATGGTGCACAAAAGAAACATGGCAATAACAAGCAATATCTCCACCAAGCTTGCAAATACACATACAAGTACTAGAATCAATCATCATGTGTAATGCAAAGCATGGGTCACAAATGCATGGCAAAGGCATAGTAAATAGCATATCATGCAAAGTGAACATGGCAAGATGGGCAAATGATATATAATGGACAATAAGCCATAACCATGTGAGGGCCATGTAGAAGAAATGCGCCAAGTCTTTGCGCGAAGAGAGCGGTGGGAAAGACAATCCATGGGATCCCAAATCATCGTTGCTCTCTAGAGCTCGTTTTGTCAACTCGTGGGATTGCGAGGTCGACAAGTATTCATGGGTACCTGATAGAGGCGAGGGTGTCCCGATCTTTCGATGAGATGATAACTATCGATTTGGTGGAGTCGACTTTGACGATCCGACTACAAACGTGCACGACGTTGCGCCTTAGCAATCGCTAAACCCACTCCGAGAGGTTATTGACCACGCTGGAGCACGATCAACCTGACCACGAAGGTCTATTTCTGCAAGCAATCGAAGAACGAGCAAGAATATGATAAAGCAATCTGAATATTGCGAATATATATGAAGTATTGATAATGGTGGGGATCCGTAAGCGGTCTTGGTCTGGTCGTTGGACACAAACGAAGTACACGAAGTTGCAATGGCTAACTTTTAACTAAACAAATCCCCAGGAAAAAGCTACTAGATGGATCTACTTATATAGGAGCAAGGGTGGCGGCCAAGGAGGTGGGAGGACGTCCCAAGGCAGCCTAAAACTAACCCTAGGTCGTACAAGGCCAATGGGCCCAAGCGGAGGTGACGTAACACCTTTGGACTTGTAGTTTGACTCGGATTCTGCTGCAGCATCAGATTGTTTCGTCTATAACTCAACGCTCCGGACGGATTTTAAGGTGATTCCAACTGGGTTGGAAAATGCACGAAACCTATTTTCCAACAAAAAAAGAATCAACCAATTTGGAGTCCGTATGGAAAAGTTATAGACGTTTTGAGTCAGGTATGTCTGTGCAGTCCGAATCTGAGTCCAGAACGTGAGAGACTTGGACTCTATCTTCTCTTGGGCCAAAAGTGACGTGAGAGAACTTTTTGAACAGCAGGTAAACATCTCTTTCTCCCTTATCTTCATATGTGAATTGTACAAATGTCCCATACACCTGCAATTAGACAAAACACAAAAGTATGTGAAGTATTTTTGTTCTGGATAACATAAATATATTATTGAATAGTTTGCACTAGAAATCACCGAGAAATATGCATGTATGCAATATTTTTGGTCTCATCCAAGGTAGTCATGTCCTCATCATCCTCCCCTTCTTGAAAACAAAGCCGTCCTCGGCGTTGCTTAATCTGAAATGTGGCTAACAAAAGAGACAAGGTGTACATGTTGTATATGTATACGTCATCCATTTTTACTTCCCTTGATTTTTGCATATATGACACATGAATAGATGAGTAACTTGCATAGTTCATAAAATCTAAAGCCAACAAATTAGCACAAGAACTAGAAGGCTTGAAAATACTGCAACTCAGTTTGCACATATAAGTGAAGCTCTTATTTATTTCAAGAGATTGACAATGTTCATCATTAAACCATCCCAACATCGGTGAATAAACCTTATTTGAATCAAATTCACATGCTACAACATGCTTAGATAAGCAAACATGCAATGAGTCATTCGACACAGAATCATCACCAAGATTAGAGGTCGTATCAAAATGATTAAACATTGATTCTTTTGCATCAATAGTTAATTCAATGGGTGCTCTCAAAATTGTTGGTATTTCAGTTGTTTGATCACATGGCAAAGTCAAATTATCAATATAATCCTCTAAAATAGGTGGTGTGATCAAAGTAGTGGGTAGCTCAACACATGATGTATTCAAGTTAACTAGGCATGCATCATTCTCATGTAAAAGTGGAAAATCTGTACCTTTGTCATTACCTCTTATAGTCAACTCAGATGATGCAGGCACTCTCGATGGTGATGTGTCACATGGTGGAGATGATGTAGTCCTCGCAACAACGGATGTGGTTGTCATAATACGCCTAGTAGTTGAATAAACTTCTGTATCAACAGTTGGAATGTGCACCGTGCGCTTGTTCTCCTTGTGGGCAACACGTCGTTTTATTTCTGTTCAGCTTTGCAAGCAAGACGAAACAAATGGTCCATAGGATAACACTCTTCATGAATTAGTATCTCCTGAATATTATGGTTTAATCCTCCCAAAATCTATCCATAAAATCTTCTTCACTTTCTTCTAAAAATGAGTGCAACAAGGTAGTTTGTAAATCATCATAATATTTTGTTACGGTGTCACTACCTTGTTTTAAATGTTCCAGTTTTTTAATCATGCCACAGTATAATAAACATCGGCGAATCTATCTCTCATGACATGTTTTAAATCATCCCAAGTATTAGGTACATAATCAGGGTGTAACCGACAATATTCACTCCACCAAACTAGAGCATAACCAGTGAAAGAACCAACCGCAACCATAACTTTTTTACGTTCATCAAAATTATGGGAAACAAATATATTATTTATGTCTAACTCCCATTCAATATATAAAGGAGGTCTAAAACGGCCATTAAATGGTGGTATAGAAACATGAACCTGATCATGTGCATTTGGATGTTTGTGCACCTCTCGTGACGGTTGTGGTATTTGCTGATAGAGGCAAAGGTGTCCCGTCTTTCGATGAGATGTGGTTTTCGCTTTGGAGGAAGTCGACTTTGACGATCCGACTACGAACGTGCAAGGACGTCGCGCCTTAGCAATCGCTAAACCAACTCTGAGAGGTTATTGACCACGCCGAGCACGATCAACGACCACGAGGGTCTTTCCTGCGAGCAAACGAAGAACAAGCAAGAAACTGAGATTGCAATCTGGATATTGCGAATATAAGATGAAAGCTTTATTGATCAAGGTGGGGTTCGTGGCGCCTTTGTGCAGTCGTTGAACACAAACGGCACGCGAAGTTGCAGCTATGGCGAACTTTTAATCTAAACAAAACCCAAGGTCTAAACGGTGCCCTAAGGGCTGTATATATGGAGGAAGAGGGGAATTTCGTGGCCCTTGGTGGAGGGTCCAAATCAACCCTAACTCTTGTTTCCCACACATACGGACTCTAAAACAGCCTATACTTAAGTATTTCGAAATTACATGGGCCTGGCCCACTAATAAGGTGACGCAGCACCTAGAATAGCCTCGGACGACGTTTATGAAGTAGCATCTTGTATATTTCGTCCAAGGCTTCATGCACCCATTATGGTGGCTTCAAAGTCCTGAAATCATCACTTGTAACTCCGTTCTTGTTCCCCTTAGCATGGCATTATCTCCATGCTTGTTCTTGCTCCAATGTCCATCCTTCTCCAAGCTAGGGCCTTCATTTGTAAGCAAAACAAATGTATCCAATTTAGGCAGCATCATATTCTCATGAACATTAGAATCATTACCAAGAAACGAAAGTACCGATAATTTAATTGGCGTGCATGAGCTCTAGTAATTGGTCCAAGTATATGTAGCAGTAGGGGCTGTGGGTGTAACAATGGTATTGATGTCCTCATCATCCTCCCTTCTTGAAATGAAGTCGTCCTCGACGGAAGCTCATATTCCTCACCCAAATAAGGCTTCAAATCTGCAATGTTAAAAGTGGGACTAACCCCAAAATCTGCGAGCAGCTCAAGTTTATATGCATTATCATTTATTTTCTCTAACACCTTAAATGGACCATCAGCACGTGGCATTAGCTTTGATTTGCAAATTAGGAAACCTATCCTTACGCAAATGTAACCAAACAAGATCTCCGGTGCAAAGACAACATGTTTTCTACCCTTATCTCCAGCAAGTTTATATTTAGCATTCATACGCTCAATGTTTTCCTTAGTTATCTCATGCATTTTAAAATCAATTCAGCACGTTCTTTAGCATCAAAATTAACCTTCTCCGAAGATGGAAGAGGCAACAAATCAATAGGTGCACGAGGTAGGAAGCCATACACAATTTCAAAAGGGCACATCTTAGTAGTAGAATGCAATGAACGATTATAAGCAAATTCAATATGAGGCAAGCATTCTTCCCACATTTTCTTATTATTCTTCAAAACAGCCCTAAGCATAGTAGACAATGTTCTATTGACTACTTCAGTTTATCCATCAGTTTGGGGGTGACAAGTAGTACTAAAAAGCAGTTTAGTCCCCAACTTAGCCCATAAACATCTCCAAAAGTGGCTAAGAAATTTAGTATCACGATCTGAAACAATAGTATTTGGCACACCATGCAAGCGAATAATTTCACGAAAGAACAAATCAGCAACATTAATGACATCATCGCTTTTATGACATGGTATAAAGTGTGCCATTTTCGAGAATCTATCCACGACAACAAATATGCTATCCTCCCTTCTTTGTTCGAGGTAAACCTAAAACAAAGTCCATAGATATATCCTCCCAAGGAACACTAGGCACGGCAAAGGCATATATAAACCATGAGGATTGAGTCGTGACTTAGCTTTTTGACATGTAGTGCAGCGAGCAACAAAACGCTCAACATCCCGTCTCATCTTTGGCCAAAAGAAATGTGTAGCAAGTATATCCTCCGTCTTCTTGACGCCAAAGTGTCCCATTAATCCTCCTCCATGCGCCTCCTGCAACAACAAAAGACGAACAGAGCTAGCAGGAATGCATAGCTTGTTAGCACGGAACACAAAACCATCATTAATAACGAACTTGTTCCATGTTCTTCCTTCTTTACAATTCTGCATTACATCTTTAAAATCAGCATCATGCACATATTGATCTTTGATGGTCTCCAAACCAAATATTTTGAAGTCAAGTTGTGAAAGCATAGTATATCGACGAGACAAAGCATCAAGCAATAACATTTTCTTTACCCTTCTTGTGTTTAATGACATAAGGGAAAGTCTCAATGAATTCAACCCATTTAGCATGTCTACGATTCAGTTTAGCTTGACTTTTAATATGTTTCAAAGATTCATGATCAGAATGTATAACAAATTCTTTGGGCCATAAATAATGTTGCCATGTCTCTAAAGTCCGAACAAGAGCATATAATTCTTTGTCATAAGTAGAATAGTTCAGACTAGGCCCACTCAATTTTTCAGAAAAGTATGCAACAGGTTTGCCATCTTGTAATAACACACCTCCTAATCCAATTCCACTAGCATCACATTCAAGCTCAAAAGTCTTATTAAAGTCAGGAAGTTGGAGTAAAGGAGCATGTGTCAACTTATCTTTCAATACCGTGAAGGCTTCTTCTATGCGGTACCCCAAACAAAAGGCACATCCTTCTTTGTAAGCTCATTGAGAGGTGCAGCAATGGTGCTAAAGTCTCTCACAAAACGCCTATAGAAACCAGCGAGTCCAAGAAAACTCCTCACTTGTGTGACCGTTTTGGGCTGCGCCAACTCTCAATAGCTTCAATCTTGGCTTTATCAACTTCAATTCCTGTGGAGTAACAACATAGCCAAGAAAAGATACTCGGTCGGTGCAAAAGGTGCACTTCCCAAGGTTACCAAACAAACGTGCATCACGTAGAGCATTAAAAACAGCACGTAAATGTTCCAAATGTTCTTCCAAAGATTTGCTATAAATCAGTATATCATCAAAGTAAACTACCACAAATCGTCCAATGAAAGCACGTAAAACTTCGTTCATTAATCTCATGAAAGTACTAGGTGCATTAGTTAACCCAAAAGGCATGACTAACCACTCATATAATCCAAACTTAGTTTTAAATGCTGTTTTCCATTCATCTCCCAATTTCATACGAATTTGATGGTATCCACTACGCAAATCAACTTTGGAGAATATTGTAGAGCCACTCAATTCATCAAGCATATCATCTAGCCTAGGAATAGGATGACGATAACGAATAGTAATATTATTAATGCCTCTACAATCAACACACACGCCGACGTACCATCCTTTTTAGGCACTAGTATAATAGGAACAGCACAAGGACTAAGAGATTCGCGATATAACCTTTGTCGAGCAGCTCCTGTGACTTGACGATAATCTCCTTCGTCTCCTCCGGATTGGTACGGTATGGTGCGCGGTTGGTAGCGATGCACCGGGAATTAAGTCAATTTGATGCTCAATCCCTCGAATAGGTGGTAATCCGGTGGCACGCCTTGTGGGAAGACATCGCGAACTCTGCAAAATGTTAGTGACAAGAGGGGCAAAGAGGAAGGCACGTCCTCGAATGAAAATAATGCCTCTTTGCACACAAAAGCATAGCAAACAGATTTGCTAGAATCTAGCTCATCAATATCAGATTTGGTGGCAAATAAACATGCACTTTTCAGTTTAATTTCAGAAGCAACATTAGATGGTTTATTATTAGGCTTCATTTGTTGCTCAAATTCTTTTGCCACAATCTGATTTTCACTCTTATTTTCTCCTGTTTTGCTTTATTAGCTCTATTAATATCATCTTTCAAAATGGAATCAGAGTCATAGGAAGCAAAGTAATATTTTATCCTTGTGAACAAGAGTATCTGATTGTTTCTACCATGGTGTACTGAATTTTATCAAATTGCCATGGTCTACCAAGTAATAAGGAACATGCTTGCATAGGTACCACATCACAATCAACATAATCAGCATATGTAGAGATACTAAAATGCACACGAACAAGACGTGTTACCTTAACCTTGCCGCTGTTGTTGAACCATTGGATGTAGTAAGGATGTGGATGTGGTCTTGTGGTGAGAGAAAGCTTCTCCACCATATCCATGCTAGCCAAGTTGTTGCAGCTCCCTCCATCTATGATGACCTTGAATAGAACGTTCCTTCACAACTCCTTTGTATGGAACAAGTTATGCCTCTGATTTTGCTCAGCTTGTGTAACCTGCACACTCAAAACACGTTGAGCAACTAAACATTCATACCTGTCAAGCATCTTGACAGCCATGTATTGCGTCTCGGGATCGAATCATCTCCACCGTGTTCTTCATGTGTAATAAGAGCCAAAGTCTCTTCATCATAGTCACTAGCGGACTCATACCCACCATCCTCAAGAGCAATCATCACACGCTGAGATTGGCATTCTCTCATAAAATGTCCTCTTCCCTTACAACGACGACAAATAATATCACTTGTGTGCCCTGTTGACGCCATGGAAGAAGAAGAGCTCTGTGTAGGCCCAGCGGTGTGCTCTTGGCGATAGTGGTGGTTGTGCCTGCTTTCTTGTATCACGGTTGGAGGTGGCAGCCGGCGGAGGTGCCGGTGTAGTAGAACGTGTGGAAGTAGATGATGCACGTGGTGTCCATGATGAAGGTCGACCTGCAGAAAAGTTAGTCGCGCCAAGGCTGTCGATCCTGCACTTCACGCTCAGCTTTACAAGCAAGATGGAATAATCGAGTGATATTATTGTAATCCTTGTAGTCTAGAATGGTCTGAATCTCTATTTAATCCACCCGAAAACGTGCAAGCATAGCTTCATTCTCCTCAACAATACCACATCTAATCAAGCCAGTTTGTAATTCCGATAATATTCTTCTACCGAATTTTTCCTTGTCTTAAGCGCTGCAATTTTTGAAGTAATTCACGCTGATAATATGGTGGAACCCAACGATACGCATAGCAGTTTTCAAAGCAGCCCAAGTAGCTGGAACAGGATATAATCTACAATGTTCAGACCACCAAACACATGCAAAGCTAGTGAAAGCACAAACAGCAGCAGGAACACGTCTCTCCTCAGGATATTGTAAACATGTAAATCGTTGTTCAGTTTCTAACTCCCAAGTAAGATATATATCAGGAACATATCTACCCTCAAATGGTGGAATATTCAATTTCAGTTTAGGGAGATGGTCATGATCTCGTACCTGAAGAGGAGCCCGAACATCGCCATTATTTGCATGTGGACGACCTGGTGGTTGTGGTGCTGGTGGTTGCACGTAGTTCTGATGTTGATCAACCTCATCCTCGTAAGCTCTCACATAATCATCCTCCCCCGCCGCAGCAGCAGGAGCCACAGAAGTATCAACAGCAGCACCAGCAGCTTGGCAGTGAAGAGGGACACGGGAAGCTCGGCGGAGGGCTGTTTCGCGATGTGGAGGTAGTCCGTGTTGTTGTAGTAGAGGTGCGTTAGGTGCAGCCGGTGGTGGTGGTGGTAGACGCGCGAGCAATTCATTAAACTTGATATCGAGCTTCGTTTCGAACGCCTTCTCAATGCCATCTATCTTCTCCATGGCCTCTTCAAATCTATTTAGCACATCGTCCACCTGCCCACTCATCATTTGTTGAAACTTATCATGTAGCGCTTTGTTTGTCATGTTCTCCCAGTCAGTCTCGTCGGCTTGTGATCCTGCCATGGTTAGCAGCAATAGAAACACACAAGAATATGATTGACGGACTACTAGGAAGTGGTGGTGGTGGTGTGGTGGACGATCACAAATCCGTCAAGCAAATCTCAAATTCTTACCAGTTCTTACCAAAGAAGAAAGCGGTGATCGGCAACCGATGTAGTCAAAACTCTCAAAGCTTGGATAGAGCGATTACGGGGAGAGTCAAACGCACGATGTAGATGTATGTAGAGCTGGGAAGGCTTATAATATGGTAGCAAAATGGTTAGCAATAATCAATTCAGAGATGCAAAGTTGAATAAACGCTCAACGACGATCTTGCGGTTGGTCCTAGGCTAGACCGTGCTAGAGACGCGAGCCTAGAACACTAACAAAATCACGGCGCTGCACGGAAACAACGGAAAAGCACACTGGAATTTTTTTTCGCTCTTTTTTTTTTTTGCTGCTTTTTTTTTTTTGCGCTGCTTTTTTTTTTTTTTTTGCGAAAAATCACTATAATGGCGAGTGTCTCAAAACTCTTCCTGTGTCAAACCGACGGGATGGGCACGAAATTTTTCGACCAAAAAATTTTTTTTTCGAACGCCCGGACCCAAAAACTAGAAACAGGTCAAAAAACTTTCTATAACGGCGACTGTCTCAATCCACTTAGAAACACCTAAAAAGAGGATAGCCAGAAAATTTTTCGACAAGTGCGTTTTCGGAAAATTTTGGGCCTAAACGGAGGGTGGTTTCCGGACTCTTTTTTTTTTTTCCGAAACCTACTCCGGCAAGGAAACACGAATCGGAAACTAGATGGATCTCGAAAACAAACCTAATATGAGAAGAACTCGGATTGGTGGTGGATATATGGTGGTGGTATATGGCAGCGGTGGTGGAATATGGATCTGGATTGGTGGTGGTATATGGATACGGATTGGTGGTGGTATATGGATACGGATTCAAAGCGGTGGCGGATAAGCAATGGTGGTAGATGGCAAGGCGATGATGATGGTGCGGCGGCGGCGTGACAACTTATGACCAGAACTCGAAACTCTAAAAGACTAGACTCTAAGACCAGCAACTTGACACGACGATGCAACCGCAAATTCAACAAAGCAAAACCCTAAAAAGATTATGCAAAGGCTCGATTGGTTCGGATATGATGAACTAACCCTAATTTTTTTTTGTGGCTTTTTCGTGGACGTTAGGTATGAAGAACAGACTCGATCTAATCTCTAAAAGCTGTAAAATCTCACCGAGCAACCTGAAAATCTGATACCACTTGATAGAGGCAAAGGTGTCCCGTCTTTCGATGAGATGTGGTTTTCGCTTTGGAGGAAGTCGACTTTGACGATCCGACTACTTAACGTAAGGACGTCGCGCCTTAGCAATCGCTAAACCAACTCGAGAGGTTATTGACCACGCCGAGCACGATCAACCGACCACGAGGGTCTGTTTCCTGCGAGCAAACGAAGAACAAGCAAGAAACTGAGATTGCAATCTGGATATTGCGAATATAAGATGAAAGCTTTATTGATCAAGGTGGGGTTCGTGGACGCCTTTGTCAGTCGTTGAACACAAACGGCACGTGAAGTTGCAGCTATGGCGAACTTTTAATCTAAACAAAACCCAAGGTCTAAACGGTGCCCTAAGGGCTGTATATATGGAGGAAGAGGGGGAATTTCGTGGCCCTTGGTGGAGGGGTCCAAATCAACCCTAACTCTTGTTTCCCCACACATACGGACTCTAAAAACAGCCTATACTTAAGTATTTCGAAATTACATGGGCCTGGCCCACTAATAAGGTGACGCAGCACCTAGAATAGCCTCGGGACGACGTTTATGAAGTAGCATCTTGTATATTTCGTCCAAGGCTTCATGCACCCATTATGGTGGCTTCAAAGTCCTGAAATCATCACTTGTAACTCCGTTCTTGTTCCCCTTGCGCATGGCATTATCTCCATGCTTGTTCTTGCTCCAATGTCCATCCTTCTCCAAGCTAGGGCCTTCATTTGTAAGCAAAACAAATGTATCCAATTTAGGCAGCATCATATTCTCATGAACATTAGAATCATTACCAAGAAACGAAAGTACCGATAATTTAATTGTGCATGAGCTCTAGTAATTGGTCCAAGATATGTAGCAATGAGGGGCTGTGGGTGTAACAATGGTATTGATGTCCTCATCATTTGCATAGGTGGTGGCATGTCTCCCGCGATCGACAAAGCCCATGAATTGACTCTGGATCCTGTCATGATTAGTAGAAAAGAAACAAAATCCAAAAATAATGTTCCTATAACTACTAGGATGTGGTGGTAAAACGCTCACAATAAAGCAAATATCAATGTCTTACAAGTTCTTACCATGCACAAGCATACGTGGCGGTGATCGGCAACCAGCGGTGTCAAGTAACTCGAATATTGAGTAAAGCGATTGCCGGGAAGCGACGATATACGGTGTAGAAATATGTGGAGCTGGGTTGGCTATATATGGTAGCAAAAGATTAGCAATAATCAATTCAAAGATGCAATGTTGAATAAACGCTCAACGACGGTACTGTGCTGGTCCTAGGCTAGACCGGACTAGAGACGCGAGCTTAGAACACTAATGAGGTCACGACATAGCACAACTAGCATCAATAAAGGATACTAAGTAGCTCTTGACAACAAGATATAAGTGAAGATCACAACGGCAGTGAAGATAATGATGAAAACAAGCGCCAAGCAGGACATACAACAACTCTCTCTCCAACTTTCCTCTTGAAAAGTTTGAGCCAATTTTCTGATAAATTCTTTCAAAGAATGCTACTAACTCAAGCTTTCCAATGCAAAAGAATCACTCAATTCGAGTTGATATGAGGAGTCAAAGAATTCTAAAACTGGCCTGAAAAACTGGAACAAGCTGTGTTCACGAACTTCAGAGGGCAAAACACCTATTTAGAAGCCGATTTTGAGGTGTCAAATATTGAACTAGCTTCTGCAACTATTTAGATGCGCCTCGTCTCTAGCTTTAATTTGAGTACTCACGGAGTCAAAACGGACTTCGTATGAGGAAGATACACCTGTTTTACTGAACAGTGCGCAAAACAGATTCCAATCCGAATTCAGGTACGAGATTGATTCTAGATAGATCCGGTTTTTTTTCCTCTCTTTTTTTTCACGCTTTTTTTCTTTTTCTTCTCTCTCTTTTTCTTTTTTTTCTTTCCTTTTTTCTCTCTTTTTTTTTCTCTATCTTTTTTTTTCTCCCTCTTTCCAAGACAAACTGGATAAGATGCAGATTGGATCAGGCGAAGATGTGAATGACCTCAACTATGATTATGACAATGAACAGTGCGTAGCACGTGATGGAAATTAATGAATGGAATGGTGGACAGCGGAAGGGATAATGATGCAGCAGCGGCGTGACTAATGTGAACAGAACTCGAAACTCTAAAGGAACAAGACACTAAGACCAGCAACTCGACACGACGATGCAACCGATAATTCAATAATGCAAACAATGAAAAGAAAACTGCAAAGGCTCAGACTGGCTTGGACAAAGGATGAATAGATCTAACTTTTTTTTGTGGCTTTTTCTTGGACAATAGGTAAGAAAATAAATCTAATCTAGGGATAATTGGAAATTCTCACCGAGCAACCTGAAAACTGATACCACTTGATAGAGGCGAGGGTGTCCCGATCTTTCGATGAGATGATAACTATCGATTTGGTGGAGTCGACTTTGACGATCCGACTACAAACGTGCACGACGTTGCGCCTTAGCAATCGCTAAACCCACTCCGAGAGGTTATTGACCACGCTGGAGCACGATCAACCTGACCACGAAGGTCTATTCCTGCAAGCAATCGAAGAACGAGCAAGAATATGATAAAGCAATCTGAATATTGCGAATATATATGAAGTATTGATAATGGTGGGGATCCGTAAGCGGTCTTGGTCTGGTCGTTGGACACAAACGAAGTACGAAGTTGCAATGGCTAACTTTAACTAAACAAATCCCCAGGAAAAAGCTACTAGATGGATCTACTTATATAGGAGCAAGGGGTGGCGGCCAAGGAGGTGGGAGGACGTCCCAAGGCAGCCTAAAACTAACCCTAGGTCGTACAAGGCCAATGGGCCCAAGCGGAGGTGACGTAACACCTTTGGACTTGTAGTTTGACTCGGATTCTGCTGCAGCATCAGATTGTTTCGTCTATAACTCAACGCTCCGGACGGATTTTAAGGTGATTCAATTGGGTTGGAAAATGCACGAAATCTATTTTCCAACAAAAAAGAATCAACCAATTTGGAGTCCGTATGAAAAGTTATAGACGTTTTGAGTCAGGTATGTCTGTGCAGTCCGAATCTGAGTCCGAACGTGAGAGACTTGGACTCTATCTTCTCTTGGGCCAAAAGTGATGTGAGAGAACTTTTGAACAGCAGGTAAACATCTCTTTCTCCCTTATCTTCATATGTGAATTGTACAAATGTCCCATACACCTACAATTAGACAAAACACAAAAGTATGTGAAGTATTTTTGTTCTGGATAACATAAATATATTATTGAATAGTTTGCACTAGAAATCACCTGAGAAATATGCATGTATGCAATATTTTTGGTCTCATCCAAGGTAGTCATGTCCTCATCAGTACCTACACAAAAAGGGCACAAACCAAAGAAATTGTGTGTGTGGTAAATGTACACATCATCCATCATGATGTGTATGTGCACATGTGAGTTAGCACAAGATAAGCATCGCTCAAAGAAATTTGATGCATGGTATAAGAACATGTCATCCATCATGAAAGAATAGTTATTATGTATGACACGATGGGGACACAAATTGAGAATGCAAGTATATGGCAGATCAATAGCATGTTTGTTCATGGGGAGCATATGGTGCACACAAGTATTGGGATCATGCAATGGATAGGATGAATCAAAATCTCCTAAAATGTATGAGGAAACTATGGGGGTCTCCTCATGAGAAATATTGGAAACATCATATGGAGAAAATGGACAACATCCCAAACAATGCATATCCGAAGCTAGGTAGTCATGGCATGGCATATGAGATAAATGATGCAAAGGAAGCATATCAATATCATCACAAGAAAAACAAATGCCAATAACCATGGGCTTGTCATCTATGCCATATGTGCAAATTGGGTTTATTTTAATGGCATATGCATAGTCACTATGAAGAGGTTGCAAATATGACATATGATTGATCTCATGCATAGCATATGACAAGTCAAGCGGATTATCAAACATGATGTGACCTAAAGAATTGTCACAAGAAATCCTATGTAACATGGCATCACACCTAATAGAATCCACATGAGAATCATCATACTCATCATAAATGGGCAAATCATCACATGGGGAAATCATACTAGCATGAAGCATGGTACTAGGTGGATCAACATCATGCAAGCAATCAATGTCGAGAATGTCCACTAGTGGGACTAGATCATCACCTTCACCTATGTTACCTTGTTCATTCCACTCGAGTGGTGTAGGTGAGGTGGGAAAGACCAAATGGTGGTCATCTTCATCTTGATGGAACCATGTGGGGGGTGCATCATATTCCACCATGGCCATCGTCTTGTCCAAAGGGAGGACGGAGTCGTCGAGGATCGGCGCGTCATCATATATGGGACCTAGCACCAAATGAGAAGACACAATAGAGGTAGAGGTCAAGTTGTTAGAAATCGAAGTGGCCTCACTCTCTCTATGTGGTGGTTCACTCACTCCCTCAAGGTAGGTGCACTCAAACTCACGTATGGTGGAGTCACTCATCTCACACAAGTGGTGGTTGTGGCTCTCCTCACATGGGATTTGTGGCAGTTCATCATGTATGGGGCTAGTGGTGAAGTGATGTAGGGCGGAACCCTACGTGGACGATCTTTCACGTTTGGAGTGGGATCCCTCGAAGAACACGATGAACACGGGGAAGAACGGAGAGAAATCACAAGGGGAAACACTCAAGAACAAGTCCAATCACACATCCACTAGACAATCAAACACACAAGATCACAAGGTACATGAACAACAAAGGGAAAGATACAAGGTAAGGTTCATCTCCAAGAGGAGGTCTTGATGATATCCTAGAAGGATCTTCCCCAAGGGGGTCTTGATGATATCCCGCAGGATCTTCTCACATGGAGGTCTTGAACTCCATGGGAGTGGTAGTCTCTCTCTCTCAAGAGTAGAGGTAGGAGCAAAGCTCACCTAAGAATGAGCTATCATATTTGCTAACCCTAGAAATGAAGTGGAGGTGGTCTATTTATAGTCTAAGCCACGAAGGGGTAAGTGGGAGAGGGATACAAGGCCAAAGGCCCGCGGCTGCAAGATGCAGGAGGCGGTAGTACTGGGCTCATGACCGGTAGTACCGCTGAGCGGTAGTACCGCTTGGAGGGTGATAGTACCGCTTGGGTGGCTTAGCGGTAGTACCGCTTGGAGGGCGGTAGTACCGCTCGTTCTGGAGCGGCCAGGTTCTCTTCCTCCTTCTCTTCCATGCTTCCCTCGCGGACGGTGTAGTCGTTCCTTGGCGCTTGCACTCCTCCTCGACATCCGTGAAGCTCCGACAATACTTATGCATGCACACGGGAGAAGTGTCAAGTAGTATACCATCCTCGAAGGTGTCAAGTGAACACGTGTAAAGGAGAAGATTCACCTTTATGTATGAGAAGTAGAGGTTGCACGTGTCACTTGCCAAACGGACTCTTGACATGGTGATGACCGTAGGATGCTCCGCATCATCCCCTCCCCCTTGGGAAAGATCCGACCTCGGATCGAAGACCAAATCACCATGGGAAAGAGATAGCGTCGCCGTGTTGAAGTGGACGATCACCAAGTACTTGTCATCTTGAAGCTCGAAATGGGCACTCTCCAATGTCACACCGTCTTGTGATTCCTTCAAAAGGAGCAAATGGAACAAACACTTGGAAAAACAAATGTGGTTAGCGTTAGTGCAAAACCAAGCATTCAAGAGGTGATTCACCAAACAAGTGTCGTCATCAAGCATAGGGTGTGACAAAGGATTGTGACATGGTATGTAAGCATATGAATTGATCAAAATCAAGGTCATCATGGAAACAAACATGTAAACGTGAGGTAGTGATGCAAATATGTGTGACAAGAGAATAAGCATTTACCTCAAGATCATAGCAATCATGTATAAAGCGCCGACAAATGGTCGATGGTAGGCATAGGAAGTATTCACAACACCAAATAAAATGAAGTGTCTAAACACATGGGTCAAGTGCAAGACAATCCAAGCATAATGTGCATAGGGTGTAGTGAACATATTGTGGCACTCAACACAATAGAAAGAGCAATTGTTCATCATGTGTGAGGCAATCAAGTCAAGCATGTAGCAATCAATGTGACTTGGCATATGGGAGG
>JAHIAM010004806.1:0-20160 GCA_021605205.1 Aegilops longissima
CAACTTGGGAAGGTCTTCGCGATCCGCGGTAGGATTGAAACAACGAATGCATTCATATGATAACGAAGGAAGTGAAATCTTGAGCGAACCACCATAAAATTGAAAATGAGCGTAGCAAAGCACAAATCACGGGAAGAATTAGAAAGCGAATAAAGATGCTTGACAGAATTTAGATACATGAGCGGAGAATCATGAACTGATTAGTGAATACTTGAATGATGCACGGTAAGATTTGGAAGCGAACTGAAAGCTGGAATGAATAATTACGAGATGATGGGCTCGAAGAATCAAGCGAAAAGACTCTGAATTGCTCCGGATGGGTGAAAAGAATTCTCACAATCAAAACAATTATGAGAGGATGGCATCAAGCTAGAACCATGAATCTTGAAGAAATGGAGCAAGATTTAAGAAACTCTTCTTGGTCTTCAAATGTTGAGAATAGCGATGAGAAACACCAAGAATTGTTGAGGCACTCCGGAATGAAATTGGGAAGGTTGAACCAACGATGAAAAGAATTTGGAAGATCTTGGAGAAAGACATTTGGTGATGATAACTCATTCTTCGTCAAACTTGAAAAGAATTTGGGAATAGCTCCGGAAAATTAGAAGAGTCGGTAAGATCACGGGAAAAAGACACGTGGGTTAGGGCCCCTCAAAAGAAACACCGTTGAGCGATTTAAAGAAGATTGCAGGTTGAATTAAATGGCTCAAAGGGATAACAACCGAGAAATCTTGCCGGATTAGGAATGAAAACCGAATCTTACGAGATAATCTTCAGCACTCGGAACAAATGAATAGCGAAAGTGAATGATTAAGAGGTGCACCGGCATGGGATAGCATTTGAGCGAGGATAAGGATATGATCAACCTGAAAGCTTGACTTAAATCCAGGAGAAGAAAATTAGAATGGAACAATGATAAGGTTGAAACTTCCTTAGCGTCTTCATGAGAAACACGGATAAGAGCATTGAGGAAAAATGAAAGACTTCACATCCATACGATGGATATTTGATTAAGAAATCTGAGTCCTTGAAGAAAGGGTGGGAGGCGGGAAAACAAAAGGCAACTTGGGTGGATGAAGCGAACACCGTTGAGAAAAAGCTTAGAATTAATCTTGCGAATGTTGGAATGATCGGATCCACTTAAAGAAAACACGCGGTTGGAAAGAATTAACATAGCGACCTCGATGGTCAGAAGGATTAGTATTCCCATAGCAATATGAGAACACCGTTTAGGAAGGTATGGATCAACACTTGACATGAAGCAACTCGAATACCACAAGTAAAACAAAACAAAAGTTTGGCTTGCGAATAAGCGGAACAAATACATATGATAAGATTTACCCAATCCCATATCATGCATCATCGGAAAGATATTCTAGGAGCTACTTGAATTCCCACCTATAAACTCCGAAACTTTACGGTTATGCAATCGGTGTTGGGGATCGAGGGGACACAAAATATATCACCCAAACTAACAATACCTAGATCATTGTATCCATCCTTCAACACATAACCAAGAAAACTCGAAATCGTGTACCTCAACCTTGAAAAGCATCCGTTATCGAGTCATGGCAATACTCTCGAGCTACTGATCTTTGGGTTATCGAGGTTATCTCACCAACAAGCGTACAAAAGAGATTTTCGATGTCGGCCAAAACTCGGTATTCGAACTCAGCGATAAAATTGTGGCGACAACACCGGACTCAACTCCCGGGACACTGCACAACCCCTAAATGTCGGAGGCACCAAGAACAATGTTCTCGTCACAAAACCATCGGAACGATTCCAAAATACCAGGTGATCCTAAAAAAATTTAGTGAAATTTGAGAAGAAAGAGTCAAAACTTCTCGTCGGGATGCCTCACGAGGGCGGAAAGGGAGGAGTAAAAAATCCTACTCTCCGATATATATAATCCTAAGACTCAAAACATTTTGTCTAGACTCAACAAAGTCAGCGATTCAATCAAGCGGGGCTCCTAAGTGGGGATGGCTCGATTACCAACATAGCGCCCTCGATGGCTATATCTCCCGGTGAAGCACGACTTAGAAACATAACGCATTGAAAGCAATGTTAAGTGAGGTAATCTTCACATAACCATGTAATACATAAGGAAAAGATACATAGTTGGCTTACAATGCCACTTCACACAATACATGAGTAAAGCATTACATCATAAGATACAATCAAGGTCGACTACGGAACCAAAATAAAAGACTACCCCAAATGCTACAGATCCCGATCGTCCCGCTGAGGCTCCCTCTTGATCTGAAGCGAAACAACACAATGAACAAGATCTTCGAGCTCCTCCTTGAGCTCGGATGCATCACCTGTTTCATCCCACCCAAACTGGTTTTGGAAGTATGAGTCATGGGGGTACAATCTCACACTCATGAGATCAAGACTATTTAAGCTTAAATGTGGGACGGGTAGTGAGGTGGAGCTGCGCAAGCGACTAGCATATGGTGGCTAACATCAAAAAGGCGAAAGAGAAAAAACGGTTGAACAACTATGATCAAGTGATCGAAACTACTTTAAAACTCCAACAGTGTTCACTTCCGGACTCCGAGAAGAGACCATCATGGTTACCCCGGTTGGGATTTTAATTAAATCAACCGGGTTTTCTACAAAGGACATTAACAAATTCCCATCGCCTCATAAAGGGCACGGCTTTGAAAGATAATACCTGAGGTGTCCCAACAGCCCATTATAAGCTCTCACGGTCAGGAAGGATATTCCTTCTGGGAAGACCCGATCGTCTCGGAATCCGGCTACAAGACATTTTGGGTAATAAAACAAGACCACAAAGCCCCGAATGCGACAAATCCCGATAGGAGCTGCACATATCTCGTTCTCGGGGCACCGGATGAGCTCCGTACAACTAAAACCGGACCCCAAGTTTCCTTGGGAAAGCGCTCTAGTTTAGTCCACTCGGAGGGCATTGGCCCGGGGGGTTAATATAAAGATGACCCTTGGTCTGCGAACCCAAGGAAAAAAACTTAGGTGGCAAATGTTAAAACCAATGTTGGGCCTTCTTTGGATCTTATTCAAACCAAGGGGTCCATAAATCACCCAACCACGTTAGGGGCTAAAATCCGGGAACATAATACCGATATGGCCGGAAACTAGGGGCAGTGGAACAAAAAGGGATAAGGCCGAGCCTTCCACCCTTTACCAAGTATATAGATGCATTAATTAAATAAGATATTTGTGATATCCCAACAAGTAAACATGTTCAACAAGAACAACATCTCCATGTTCAACAAGGAACAAACTTCATCTTCCCAACTAACAGCGCTATAAGAGGGGCTGAGCAAAGCGGTAACATAGCCAAACAACGGTTTGCTAGGAAAGGATGGTTAGAGGCTTGACATGGCAATATGGGAGGCATGATAAGCAAGTGATAGGCATTAGCATAGGCATAGCAAAAAGCGAGCAACTAGCAAGCAAAGATAGAAGTGATTTCGGTATGGTCATCTTGAGAATCCCTAGGAAAAGAGTCCATGAAGAAGACAAGCGGAGGTGACCGAATCCTCACAACTCGAAATGAAACGAAGCTAAGGAGAAGCAACCGGAAAGAAACAAACAACATGGTAAATGCACAAGCATAAACATGGCATGATGCACAAACAAGTATGATGCATGTCCGGTTTAATGAGGCATGGCATGGCAATATCAAACAATACTACAAATTAAGTGGAGCTCAATAAGCACGTTGCATATTAATGAAACACCACATTCAAGTTATTTGGTTCGATCTGTTTATACCAACAAAATGTTATTAATCATGGCAAGGGGTGGCATAATAAACTAACTATTTAGGCAAATTTAAATGGAAAGGAAATAATAAACAACAATTAAAAATCCCCATATGCATTATATTAGGTTTGGTACTGTTCTATCCTAAACACAATTTTAGAGTTATTAAACAGCAAAATAAATGCCCATGTTAAACTAGGCATTTTCTACCCCATTTACATATGAAGTTTATTTAAAATGGAGCTACGTTATTTAATTCTGAAATAAATCATTTAGCATGGCATTATGCAAAATAAACACAAACAACATAGTAAACATTTTTAACATAGATGAAAGTGGCATATTAAATCTACACAATTTTCTAAGCATTTTACATATAAAAGTTTTTACATATGATTTTGTTAAAAAGTTATTATATGCATGATGAGCGGGGTTTTAAAAAATAATTTTTGGATAATAGACAAATTCAGATCTGAAAAAAACAACAGGGCGAATCTGTGGCCCAAAGTGCCTGAGGAGAGGGGGCAGATCCTCACCCGGGCCAAGGCCCTTTGGACGAAGAGGCCCGGCCCGGCTTGGTGGAAGGGAGGCTGCGGTTTTGGGCCTTGGGGCGTTGGGCCCGGCGTCTGGATCACGACAGGGTGGTCAGCGCCCGGATCGGGCTCGTGCTCGTTCCTTCGGGCAAAACAAGATGACGGACCTCCGAAGAGGATGGCGGGGGCGGAACCAAGGGATCTGCGGGAAAGGAGATGCTCGATGGGCTGCGGATCTTGGCGGATCCGGGGGCCCCAAGGGACCAAGGGGGCGGGGTGGGCTACCCGGGGATCCGGCGGGAGCACCCAAAGGCGGAGCCGGCCTATCTGGGCGGGAGGAGGTGATGATGCTCAAGCGGAGAAGGGTGGCGTGGAGCTTTTTGGGTGTCCATGGCGTCTGGAGGGCGGGGATGGCCTAGGCATGGGGTCGGCGGGGATGGGGGAACACCCGGAAGGAGGTCGTCCCTACGAAGCGGGGCAGGCGGCTCCTCGGGACCTCGGGAGCTTCCACCGAAGAAAGAAGGGAGGGGCGGGGAGGCGGGGCGGCAAGCGGGGGACCCGAGGTGCTGGGGGGTGTGGTGATCTTCGGCTCGGGTGGGAGTGCTTTCTGTGGTTGCTGGGTTTGCAATTCAGGGGTGGGGATTTGGATGGATCGGGAGATCCAGAAAAGCGGGGCCGGAAAAGGATGGGACAAAGGCTCCTAAATTTTTAGGGTTAAAGGGGTCTATATATAAGGAAAATTACTTAGGGCTACCTTGTTGGAAATATGCCTAGAGGCAATAATAAAAGCATTATTATTATATTTCCTTATTCATGATAATTGTCTTTATTAGTGCTATAATTGTGTTAAGGAAATGTAAACATGTGTGAATAACGAACAACAACATGTCCCTAGTGAGCCTCTAGTTGACTAGCTCGTTGATGAAATGTCATGGTTTCTGACTATGGACATTGGATGTCATCGATAAGGATCACATCATTAGGAGAATGATGTGATGGACAAGACAATCCTAAAACATAGCATAAGATCGCATAGTTGTTTGCTAGAGTTTTCCAATGTCAAGTATCCTTTCCTTAGACCATGAGATCGTGTAACTCCGGATACCTGGAGTGCTTTGGGTGTGAAGCGTCCTGGCTGCTGGGTGACTATAAAGGTATGCTCGGGTATCCCAAAGTGTCTTGGGTTGACATGGATCGAGGCGGGATTTGTCACTCCGCGCGGAGGGTATCACCGGGCCCTCTCGGTAACATCATCACAAAGCTCAATGTGATCAAAGTGTTTGATCAGGATCATCATTCTGATGCGAAAAAGTGACTTGCGTCGAGATTGAGCGAGGTTTGGTATCCCGGATCGAATCTCGGGCAAGTAAAATACCGATTGACAAAGGGAATCGTATACGGGATTAATTGAATCCTTGACATCGTGGTTCATCCGATGAGATCATCTGGAGCATGTAGGAGCCAACATGGGTATCAGATCCGCTGTTGGTTATTGCCGAAAGGTCTCGGTCATTGCATTCTCCCGAACCGTGGTCTACACATAAGGTTGATGCGCTAGGGTTATAGGAATATGTATGTGCAGTAACCCGAATGTTGTTGAGTCGGATGAGATCCGGGCGTCACGAGGAGTTCGGAATGGTGGAGGTAAAATTATATAAGGAAGTGCTGTTTGACCATGGGACAAGTTTGGTGATATCGGTATTGTCGGGACCACGGAGGGTCGGGTCCTGAAGTGGGGCCACCAGCCCGGGGCCCATGGGCCCTAGGTGGTGCGCCTAGGCCCACATGGGCCAAGGGAACCAGCCCCAAGGGCCCATGGGGGTGAAAAAAAGGGAGAGTCCATGAGGGAAGGCACCTCAGGGTGCCTTGGGAGGGGACACCTCCCCCTTGGCCGCACCCCTCCCTTGGAGGGGGGGCGGCCCCTCCCCTCCTTGGCACCTATATAAGGGGGGGGGAGGGGCAGCACCTTTGCCGGGCCTCCCCTCCCTCCAACATCCTCCTCCTCCGTGTGCAGGAAGCCCAGAATCCAAGTTCCACCATCCTGCCCGTCGTGCTGCTCTGGAGCCATCTTCCTCAACCTCTCCTTCACCTTGCTGGATCAAGAAGAAGGCGTTCTGACCGTCACGTGTGTTGAAGCGGAGGTGCCGTCCGTTCGGCACTAGATCATCGGTGTTGGATCGCGGCAATCGACTACCTCATCACGTTCACTCCCCTTCGTTCGATCTACAAAGTGGTATGTAGATGCTATCAATCTGAATACTCGTTGCTAGATGAACTCATAGATGGATCTTGGTGAAACCGTGGAAAATTTTAATTTTCGCGTTCCCCAGTGGCATCATGAGCTAGGTCTTCGTAGTTCTTCTTCTTGAGTAGAACACAATTTGTTGTGGGGTAGATGTTGTCAATTCTTCTTGCCGTTACTAGTCAATCTTGATTCAGCGGTATTGTGGGATGAAGCGGCCGGACCAACCTTACGTGCGCTTCGTGAGACCGGTTCCACCGACTAACATGCACTAGTTGCATAAGGTGGCTGGCGGGTTGTCTCTCCTACTTTAGTTGGATCGGATTCGATGAACAGGGTCCTTATGAAGGGTAAATAGAGATTGACAAATCACGTTGTGGTTTGACGTGGTGAAAGCGTTCTTGCTAGAACCCTAATTCAGCCACGTAAAACTTGCAACAACAATTAGGGGCGTCTAACTTGTTTTTGCGCAAGTGCTTGATATGATATGGCCAAAGTTGTGATGTATGATGAATGATCTATATGTGATGTATGAGATGTTCATGCTATTGTAATAGGAATCCGACTTGCATGTCGATGAGTATGACAACGGCGGAAATAGGAGTTGTCTTTATTTTTTATGACCTGCGTGTCATTGAAGGCCATTAAATACTTTACTTTATTGCTAAACCGTTAGCATAGTAGAAGTAATGTTGGCGGACAACTTCATGAAGACGATGATGGAGATCATGATGATGGAACATGGTGTCAGCGGTGACAAGATGATCATGGAGCCCAAGATGAATCAAAGGAGCTATTGATATTGGCCATATCATGTCACTTTTATTAATTGCATGTGATGTTTATATGTTTTGCATCTTGTTTACTTAGAACGCGGTAGTAAATAAGATGATCCCTCATAATAATTTCAAGAAAGTGTTCACCCTAAGCGTGCACCGTTGCTAAGGTTAAATGGTTCGAAGCACCCGTGATGATCGGGTGTGATAGGTCCTCGTTACCATGCGGGTGTAAGACAGATTTACCCCAAAAACACTTAGGTTGACTTGATGAGCCTAGCATGTACAGACATGGCCCGGAACCGAAGACCGAAGGTCGAGCATGGTCGTATAGAAGATCGATCAACATGAAGATGTTCACCGATGTTGACTAGTCCGTCTCCGTGATGATCGGACCCGGCCTGTTACTCGGATCATGTAATACTTAGATGACTAGTAGAGGATGTCTATCTAAGTGGGAGTTCATTAAATTTGATTAAATGAACTTTATTATCATGAACTTAGTCTAAAATTTACAATTGTCTTGTAGATCAAATGGCCAGCGTAGTCCTCAACTTCAGCGTTCCTAGAAAACCAAGCTGAAAGGCGATGGTAGCAACTATCTGACTGGGTCCGGAACACGAGATCATCCTCATAGCTGCCAAGAAAGATTATGTCCTAAAACACCCTTGGTGGCCACCTATTCTCCTGGAACAAGGCGTTATGAGCAGCTTGGCGATCCGCTGCGATGATTACTCCCTCGTTGTCGGCATGCTTTAACTTAGAACGGGCTCAAAAGCGTTTTGAGAACATGGAGCATATGAGATGTTGAAGAGCTGAAAATGGTTTTCAAGCTCATGCCGGGTGAAGATATGAAGTCTCCACAAATTCTTTAGCTGTAAGATGGAGGAAAATGGCTCTGTCGGTGAGCACATACTCAAAATATGGGTTGCCAACCGCTCAAGGGAAGTTAATCTCCGGATGGCGGTCATTGAAGGAATCCTCGATCGCTTCCACCTAGCTACAAGAGCTTTGTGATGAACTACAATATGGGGGATGGTAAAGACCATTCCGAGGTATATGCTATCTGTCAGCGGGTAGAAATCAGAAAAGAACATCAAGTGTTGATGGTGAATAAAACCACTAAGTTCAAGAAGGGTAAGGGTAAAAGAACTTGAAGGGCAAGGAAGTTGCGGCCCGATAAACAAGTTCGGGAAGAAGCCAAAATGGACCCAAGCCGAGGTAGTGTTTTATTGCAAGGAAAGTCCTTTGAGCGGAACTGCCCCAAATACTTAGCGGACAAGAAGGCGGCAAAACCAAAGGTATATGTGATATACATGTAATTGATGTGTACCTTACCGATTACCGTAGTAGCTCTTGGGTATTTGATACGGTGATTTCAATTTGTAACTCAAAGCGGGGCGGGAATAAGCGGGGTGGCGAAGGGCGAGGTGACGATGGCGTCGGGAATGGTTCAAGGTCGATGTGATGCCGTCGACCGCTGCCTCTACATTTACCTCGGATTAGTTTTAAACCTCAATAATTGTTATTTAGTGCCAAGTTTGAGCATGAACATTGTTCTGGATCTGCAATTGAGATGGCTACTCATTTAAATCAGAGAATAATGGTTGTTCCATTTATATGAGAGATATGTTTTATGGTCATGCTCCGATGGTTAATGGTTTATTCTTAATGAATCTAAATGCGTGATGATACACATATTCATAGGGAGTACCAAAAGAGTTAAAGTTGATAACAATAGTCCCACATATTTGTGACGCCTTGGTCACATAGGTGTCAAGGCATGAAGGCTCCATGGATGGACTTTTAGAGTCTCTTGATTATGAATCATTTGACCGTCGAACCATGCCTCATGGGTAAAATGACCAAACTCGTTCTGGGGAACAATGGGCGAGCAACCAACTTATTGGAAATCATACATACCGGTTGCGGTCCAATGAGTGTTGAGGCTCATGGGAGGCTATCGTTATGTTCTCACCCTCCATGACTTGAGTAGATATGGGTATATCTTTAATGAAACACAAATCGAGACCTTTGAAAAGTTCAAGGAATTTAGAGTGAGGTTGAAAATCACGTGATAGAAAGATCAAGTTTCTGATCGGATCGTGGAGGAGAATACTTGAGTCAAATTTGCACACACAAGAAAATGTGGAATAGTTTCACAACTCACGCCTGGAACACCTCGGCGTAATGGTGTGTCGAGCGTCGTGTCGCACTCTATTGGATATGGTGCGATCTATGATGTCTCTTACCGACTTACCCTATCTTTTGGGGCTATGCTTTAGACCGGCATTCACTTTAAATAGGGCTCCGTCGAAATCCGTTGAGGCGACACTTAAATTATGGTTTGGGAAGAAACCTAAAGTTCGTTTCTAAAAGTTTGGGGATCGATGCTTATGTCAAAACTTCAACTGGCTAACTCGGAAAATCGTCTTCATAGGATACCCTAAAAAACTGTGGGTATACCTTCTACCTCGAATCGAAGGCAAGATCTTTGTTGCCAAATGGATCCTTTACGGAGAAAAGTTTCTCTCGAAAGGTAAGTGGGAGGAAAGTAGAACTTGATGAAGTGTTACCTCTTGAACGGAAAATGGCGAAACTCAAAAGCGTTTACGGGTGCCGCACCGATAGAAATTTGATGATGATCAAGATGCTTGATCAAGCTCCTCTGAAATTGAAGGTCAACAAGGACACGTTCCGCCCAAGTGGTTGGCAACCTGTCTTAAATCATGTTGTTGAACAGGTGAACCTTGAACTATGAGGAAGCAATGGCGGGCCGGATTCCGACAAATGGCTGGAAGCCATGAAATCCGAATAGGATCCATGTATGAAAACAAGTATGGACTTTGGTGACTTGCCGTTGAGCGGCGAGCCATAGAAAATAAATGGATCTTTAAGAAGAAGGAGCGGATGGTAATGTGACCATCTATAAAGCTCGCTTAAGCTAAGGGTTATCGACAAGTTCAAGGGTTGACTACGATGAGACTTTCTCACGGTGGCGAAGCTAAAGTCCGTCGAATCATGTTAGCAATTGCATACTATGATTATGAGATATGGCAAATGGACGTCAAAACGGCATTCCTTAATGGTTTCCTTAAGGAAGGTATATGATGCAGCCGAAGGTTTTTCGATCCTAAGAATCTTGACAAGGTGTGCAAGCTCAACGCTCGATTTATGGGCTGGTGCAAGCATCTCGGAGTTGGAACATTGCTTTGATGAGATGATCAAAGCGTTTGGGTTTCTAAGACTTATGGAAAGCTGTGTTTACAAGAAAGTGAGTGGGGCTCGGCATTTCTCATATTATATGTAGGCGACATACTTTTGATGGGAAATGATATAGAACTCTTGGACAAATCAAGGCCTACTTGAATAAGAGTTTTTTCAATGAAGGACCTTGGAAAGCTGCTTATATATTAGGCATCAAGATCTATAGAGATAGATCGAGGCCCTCATAGGTCTTCAGCACATACCTTGATAAGATATTGAAGAAGTTCAATATGGATCAATCTAAGAAGGGTTCTTACGTTTACAAGGTGTGAAATTGAGCTCAGCTCAATGGACCCGCAGAAGATATAGAAGAGATGAGTGTCATCCCTATGCCTCGCCATAGGTTCTATTATGTATGCCATCTTGTTCGGACCTGATGTAAACCTTGCCGTAAGTTTGGTAGGAAGGTACCAAAGTAATCGCAGGAACCTTTGGACAGGGTCAAGAATATCTGAAGTACCGAAAGGACTAAAAATGTTTCGTTTATGGAGGTGGAAACTTCGTAAAGGTTCGTCGGCTAACCGACACGTCTGATGACTCTAAGTCACAAACCGGATCGTGTATATTTTGAATGGGGGGCGATGGTAGTGCGATTTGCAAGCAAAGCGTCGTGGCGGGATCTACATGTGAGCGGAGTACATGGCAGCCTGGAGGCAGCACATGAAGCAATTTGGGTGAAGGAGTTCATCACCGACCCAGTCATACCCAATGCGTGGGGCCAATCAAGCTCTTCTGTGACAAACGGAGCTATTGCACCAAAAGGGCCAGGTTTCACAAGAAGACTAGGCACATCAAGCGTCGCTTCAACTCCATTGTGAAAATGTTCAAGATGGAGACATAGAAATTTGTAAAGTGCACGGATCTGAATGTGGAATCCGTTGACTAAACCTCTCCCTAAGGCAAAACATGATCACACGGAACTCTATGGGTGTTGATTCATCACAATGTAACTAGATTATTGACTCTAGTGCAAGTGGGAGCTGTTGGAAATATGCCCTAGAGGCAATAATAAAAGCATTATTATTATATTTCCTTATTCATGATAATTGTCTTTATTAGTGCTATAATTGTGTTAAGAAATTAATACATGTGTGAATAACGGAAACAACATGTCCCTAGTGAGCCTCTAGTTGACTAGCTCGTTGATCGACGGATAGTCATGGTTTCGACTATGGACATTGGATTCATCGATAGGGGATCACATCATTAGGAGAATGATGTGATGGACAAGACAATCCTAAAACATAGCATAAGATCGCATAGTTAGTTTGCTAGAGTTTTCCAATGTCAAGTATCCTTTCCTTAGACCATGAGATCGTGTAACTCCCGGATACCGTGGAGTGCTTTGGGTGTCCAAGCGTCCCAATGGGGGACTATAAAGGTATCTGGGTATCTCAAAGTGTACATTGGGTTGACATGGATCGAGGCGGGATTTGTCCTCCGCGCGGGAGGTATCACGGGCCCCTCGGTAATGCATCATCACAATGAGCTCAATGTGATCAAAGTGTTTGATCAGGGATCATCATTTGTCGAAAAGTGACTTGGATGGAGATTGAGCGAGGTATTGGTATCGGCGATCGAATCTCGGGCAAGTAAAATACCGATTGACAAAGGGAATCGTATCGGATTAATTGAATCCTTGACATCGTGGTTCATCCGTGAGATCATCGTGGAGCATGTAGGGCCAACATGGGTATCCGATCCGCTTTGTTATTGCCGAAACCGTCTCGGTCATGCGCATGTCTCCAACGTGGGTCTAACATAAGGTTGATGCGCTAGGGTTATAGGAATATGTATGTGCAGTAACCCGAATTTGTTGAGTCCGGATGAGATCTGGGCGTCACGAGGAGTTCGGAATGGTGGGAGGTAAAATTATATATAGGAAGTGCTGTTTGACCATCGGGACAAGTTTGGTGATATCGGTTTGTCTGGGACCAGGAGGGTCGGGGGTCCTGAAGTGGGGCCACCAGCCCGGGGGCCCATGGGCCCTAGGTGGTGCGCCTAGGCCCACATGGGCCAAGGGAACCAACCCCAAGGGGGCCTAGGGTGAAAAAAGGGAGAGTCCATGAGGGGAAGGCACCTCAGGGGTGTTGGGAGGGTGGACACCTCCCCCTCTTGGCCGCACCCTCCCTTGGAGGAGGGGGCAAGGGGCCCTCCCCCCCTTGGCACCTATATAAAGGGGGGGGAGGCCTTTTGCCGGGCCTCCTCTCCCTCTCCAAACATCCTCCTCCTCCGTGTGCAGGGCCTGGAATCTTGCAAGTTCCACCATCCCCCTTTCGTCTGCTCTTTGGAGCCATCTTCCTCAACCTCTCCTTCACCTTGCTGGATCAAGAAGAAGGAGGCGTTCTGACTCGGGTGTGTTGGAGCGGAGGTGCCGTCCGTTCGGCACTAGATCATCGGTGAATGGATCGCGGCAAATCGACTACCTCATCCCGTTCACTCCGGCTTCCGTTCGATCTACAAAGTGGTATGTAGATGCTATCAATCTGAATACTCGTTGCTAGATGAACTCATAGATGGATCTTGGTGAAACCGTGGAAAAATTTTAATTTTCTGGCGTTCCCCAACAACCTTCCTCAATCAAATGGACGGGAAATAAATATGCGGGGTTCAAAAACAAAAGAGTTTTATAGGGTTTGGGGTATCTGAACCCCATGATTTGGGCCGTTCGAGTTGGAAGTTTTTCGGATGCCGAAAGGGGGGTGGTGGTGGACAAGGGCAACTTCCCGGTTGGTCCGAATGGTCAGAAGCCAAGGGGCGGGGAACCGGCGACTACGAGGATGCAAGTTTGAAAACAATGGCCAGAGTCCCGATGCAATCCGAATGATCGATGATGAATGAACAACAAAAAAAACACAACAACAACGAAATAAATGGAAAACCGGAAGCATCGGTTAAGAAACGCCGCTTCATCCAACAATAAGGCCAAATATGACATCTTGGGTAACAATAAGCCCAACTCATTTGTGCTACCGTGCATATAACATCTCGCATAAACTGTGGATGCCCTTTGTTGGGGGCGTTAATTTCAAAAATTCCCACACCAAGATCATGGTGATGCATAACGAGAGGAAGTGTTGTCCCGTCCATTAAGGCGGCGTTATAATATTCGGTTGATGTGTCTCGTCTTCGGGCCCGACGATCAAGCACGAAACTCGACACCTCGGTTTTGCACATTCAGCTGATGGCGATCCCGGACTCCGATCCAAAAGTGTTGGGGATGAGTTTCGGCGATGGCGTGGTGATGATCTTGATGTTTCTCGCGAGGCCGCCTAAGCACCTTCTAATATTTCAGGAGAACTATGGTGGAGGGGCCCCTTTGGCTAGAGATCTCAAGGATCAATTGTTTGTCTCTAGGGTGCCCCCTTCATTAAAACAAGGGGGAGGTCGGCCGGCCGGGAGGCCCGGGGAGTCCTACTCCCAGGTGGGACCCCTCCCTCCTTGAGTAGGAGAGGAGGAGAAGGGGAAAGGAAGGGGAGCCCCCCTTTCATGGACTTGGGGGGGGCCCCCTTCCGCCTCTCCTCTTCTTCCACTTGGGCCCATGAGGCCCATTAACCTCGGGGGTTCGGTAACCCCCGGTACTCATTATATTCGATAACTCCGGAACCATTCTGTTCCAAATATAGTCGTCAATATCAATCTTCATGTCCGACCATTTAGACTCCTCGTTATGTCTTAATCATGGGACTCAAACAAACTTGGTACATCAAAACTCATAAACTCATAAACTCATAATATAAGCATCATGAAACCAAGCGTCGGACCCTCGGGATCGAGAACTATGTAACATGACCTGAAATGTTTCCGGTCAAAACCAATAGCGGAACACGGATGCTCATATTGGCTCCTACATATTCTCAAGATCTTTATTCAAACCGCATAACAACATCGTTGTTCCCTTTGGTCGGTATGTTACTTGCTCGAGATTCGATCGTCGGTATCAATACCTAGTTCAATCTGTTAAGAAGTCTCTTTACTCATTTAAATGCATCATTCTAACTAACTCATTAACTACATTGCCAAGGCTTATAGTGATGTGCATTACCGAGAGGCTCGGAATACCTCTCCGCAATGAGTGAAAAACCTAATCTCGAAATCGCCAACTCAACATGTACCTTTGGTGACACGAAACTCCTTTATAATCACCCGATTCGTTGTGGCGTTTGGTAGCACAAAAGTGTTCCTCGAAAGTTGCATAATCTCATAGTTTAGGAACTTGTATAAGTCATGAAGAAAGCAATAGCAACAAACTAAGCGATCAAGTGCTAAGCTAACGGAATGGGTCAAGTCAATCACATCATTCTCCTAATGATGTGATCCCGTTAATCAAATGACAACACATGTCTATGGTTAGGAAACATAACCATCTTTGATTAATGAGCTAGTCAAAGAGGCATACTAGTGACTTTAAGTTTTTATGTATTCACACATGTATCATGTTTGGTTAATACAATTATAGCATGAATAATAAATATTTATCATGATATGGGAAATAAATAATAACTTTATTACCTCTAGGGCATATTTCCTTGTGTACTTTTTAGCTAAGCTACTTGGCGAGGTGGTGCGGGGACAAGGGTTTTACCATTCGAGCTCTCACGGTGGAGATAATATCATTCGCTCTTTGCTTTATTGCGTTAGGATGTGTACAAATCGGAGAGATTAATTCTGACGAGCCCACCCCGGTTTATATAGCATCTTGGGGGTCCTGGGTTTTAAAACGGTAACTCCGTCTAAGGGCTACTGATTCAAACAACCGTCGACTAGTTTGCATCATTTTAACGGCTGGTGGGTGCCTTGGATTAGTATGAACACTACAAAAATACACTTCCGGTGATCGTGTTTGTCCCGTGGTTCCGTTTTTGTCATGCATGTACATCCATGACAAATTTATAAAGAATCAAGATAGTCATACCTTTGCGTAAAGTGTTCCATGACATTTCCAAAATTATCATCCGAAGTGTCCACTTCCATGACGATAAATTGGCGTCACGAAGTGCTTTGTCAAGGTGCGAACCGTGGCATCCTGTGAAGCGGTTAAGCTATCGGGTGGATTTTGGATCCGATAACCCTTACCCGACCGTGGATTTTCCGTGTAAAATCATCATTGGTGGAGAAACGTTCGGCTCACCGTTGGGACAATGTCATCCACTCATTGGGCGAAGGCCTATTTGACACGTGGACTAAGAGGCCCATTCTGAAAAAGGGCCCAAATGGACGCCCATATAAAGCCTACTTGTGTCGGTCCATTTAAACGGCCCTCGAGATGAGCCAATTTGGCCCGTCAGCGGCCCGTTAAAGATTTGACACCATTACCCATCGTCGATTCGAGCCGTTAACGCCCTTATATTGGGCTCAATATCCCGATGGATTTGCTGATAACGGCCCTTTAATGGATGGGCCAATTTTGGGATGTACATCTTTCCTTTTGCGACCCATTTAAATGTTGGGCTAGTTCCGGCCGGTGTGTCTTTCACTTTGGCCCTAAATCGATGGGCCATTTGTTGTCGGACCGAGTTTGACCTTTTGCGGCCCATTTAAGTGTTGGGCCAATTTTACTCGGTGTCACTTTCCTTTTTGGGCCCATAAATCAGTTGGGCCATTTTAGTGGACGAGTTTTGGCCTTTTGCGACCCATTAAGTGTTGGTCCAATTCGCCTTGTTTCGGCTTAAATCCATAAATGAGTTGGGCCATTGTAGTGGACCTTAGTTTTGGCCTTTCCCATGCTCTTCATGGTCCAATACCCTGGTTTCTCTTGGCTGCTAAGGCCCACAACCTGATTAATTTTCTGACGACTTGGCCTCTTAGCGGGCCATGGTCTTCATGGTCGATACAACCCTTGTCTCTTCGGCTGCTAAAGGCCTAGGTATAGTTGGGCCATATGTAGCGAAACTTAATTATTAAGGCCCGTGAAATAGCGGGGCCATTTGCCGCGTGCCTTAACACCGGGAGGTAAAAGGCCGACCATTAACTTCGGCCTAATAACGACCCATTAACAATGGGCCCTAAAGTTGTACATGTCTTTAGGCCAAATTAGATAATTTGAGCCCATTACACGACAATTATGCAGGACCAAAACCGATCCGCAAAAGTCGGCATCGGGAATAACGTTGCACATCAACATATATTAGGAAATTACATCCTTGGGCAATCAAAGATTGATGCGGTGCAAATAAATAATCGAACCTAACCATCTACAACGTCCTCGCAACCTCGGCATAGATGATGCCCATAAGCATGTGGGCAAGTTCTTTCTGCTTTGCCTTGTCTCGAAAAAATTGATCGGTTGTTGTGTCATCGACTCTGCACCTCTGATTCATCCACCATTTCCATCATTGCTTACCATTAATTGGTTCACAAACATACATTTATTCCGTTGCATTGGGGGAGGATCTTGAGGAATTGGATGGCGATTTTGGCGGCTTGTATTATTGATAGTGGAAGTGTCTCGACCATTGCATCATAACATAAATTAGGATGGGAACCAAACAGATTAATCATGAGTTATTGCCATATTACGGCCTAGATTTTTGAAAAAACAATGGGGTTGCCTTTTTTTTAGTTTGTCTTCTTATCTTGTGCACAAAATTAACACACTAGCATTGCTATCATTGGCCAAGTCGGATAATAGGAAAGAAACATTGACCAAAGGACGTTTGGGCAAGTAGCCTACCCAAATTAACACAATATGGCACATCTATATCAGCGGGTAAGGTTGAAAGCAACATTGAACAATGAATGAAAGGGAAAAAGGACTACAATTCGTAATGTCGTGATATGAGATAGTACATTCATGCCTTATATCAAAACTACCGGGGTTTCCTTACAAAAATCAACATTGGCGCCTTTAACATTTTGCTACAACTAATTTTAGATCGATAAAGGTTAGATTCACGCCGATTAACAAAATACATGTTGATGTAAAAATATAGTGATATACAGGTCCATACATTGGAACGGAAATTCCAAGATATTTTCCTCGAATCGATCCCAATGGAGAAGTCTTCTATCGTTTAACCTTATTTTCTAAAAGAGATGGGTAAGAAACATGTAGAAAATATGATCGAATGCTATAAAATTTCATGATGCAAGGATCTTCGCTTCTTAGAATGGAGTTGACATTCTTTTGCGGATGGAAGCGGACTAGTTCTTTGTTGGAATCTGCTTATTATCGATGGGAGTTGGGTTTCTCTGTCTTTGGGCGGTATCTATGAAAAATGGAGTTGGTTTATTATCTCTGGCGTTTGGATCTTTTGCAAAGACCGGTTTGTAACCCTTGATTCTAACTGTCTTCCCTTGCATTTATATAGAAGAATGGTGATTCGGTTATAAAACATGCTCTGCGGAGATGGAATCTTGAAGAATAGAAAATGACATATTGACATGTATTCCCTCCATCCGGAAATAAATGGGCGACTCTGGGTATTTCAGTTCTAGATACATCGTTTTATCCATTTCTGCGACATTTAATCGGACGGAGGGTATGATGTAAAGCTAGGGATCTGACGGACAACCGGTAAAAAACCCCTGGAAAACCTTTGTGGACCAAAGTATTCAAACCCCGATATGAGATAGTACACTCATGCCTCGGGATGCAAAACTACCGGGTTTTCCACAAAATCAACATTGTGGCCTTTAATCATACATTTTGCTACAACTAAATTTAGATCGATAAAGGTTGGATTCACCCGATTAACAAAATACATCTGATGTAAAAATATAGTGATATACAACGGTACTTAATCTACATTGGGAACGAGAATTCCTGCAAGAATCTTTCCTCATAAGCGATACCATTGCGAAATTCTTCTATCATAAGCTTATTTTCTAAAGAGATGGGTAAAAACATGTAGAAAATATGATCAGCATGCTATAAAATTTCATGATGCAAGGATCGCACGCTTCTTAGAATTGAGTTGACATATTTTTGCTTTCATTGGGCGGACTAGTTCTTTGCCCTTTGGAATCCTTATTATGGTGGAGTTGGTTTTCTTCTTGGGCGGTATCTATAAAAACTGGAGTTGGTTTATTATCTCTGGCGTTTGGATCTTTTGCAAAGGCCTTGTTTGTAACCCTTGATTCTAACAAGTCGTCTTCCTTGCATTTGTATAGAAGAATGGTGCTTTAATTATAAAACATCACAACGGAGATGGAATAAGTCTTGAAGAATAGAAAGGCATGACAATTGACATTATTCCCTCCATCCAGAAAAAAATGGATGGGTCTAAGTATTCAGTTCTAGATACATCCTTTTTTATCCATTTGACAACATGTAATCGGACGGAGGGAGTATGGTGTAAGAGCTAGGGATCGACGGACAACACAGCAAAAAACTAGTTGAATGTAAAACTATATGCTAGCGGAATACATCGAAATAACCAAGCAACATACCGTGTATGATTGGGAAAATAAGATGGCATTACAGCGAGCACTAGAACAACACTTCAATGTAAAAAAACATGGTATGGCAGCGGATGAAGTACATCGATGAATAACAATGCATAAGATATTGGAAGCATGATGTCCAAATTAAGCAAATGGCATTGCGATAAGTAGAATGGAAGTTGAATTTGAAAACATGTTATCATGAATGGAATAGAGCTTGCAGGAAGGCATAAATTTACATGCATGATCGATGCTAAGCACATGGCATTAGAGTAGATACACTCAGGACATTATATGCATGTTGTACCCATATCACAGGCCAAGTTAGAGCAAGGACCTTGTGGGGTGAAGAGGATTCATCATCTTTGCAAGTCTTGAAGAACTGCACATGTTCCATCATATTGGGTATCATTGACATCAAGTTTATTGGCCTTTACATTGCTCGTGAGGTTCTTGTGGATATATGAGTGTGTGCAATTATATCGACATGCATGGAAGAAACTAGTAGTTAGATTTATGTAAATGAGTGCTGTGGAGCGACATAAATAGTAGGAATGGGTTAACTAGCAACAACAGGTCTCATAAACTAAAGGGAGAACAGGATAAAGCTACGAATATGTATCGTTTGTACTCAGATTAACTAGATGGCACACAAAAGTATTAAAGAACAACATAGGTAATACTAGAAGTGGTATAATACTATAATCACCACGTGGGATAGCATTGGCTGATGGATGATAACTATGGAACAGCTTACCTAAAGAACAAGTATCTTAGCTGAACTATGGAACAACGTGAACTCTGAACAAGACCCGTAAGAGATCGCATGAATATCGTGAAATGTGATGATCTATTTTCCGTGCTTAGATGAATAACAAAGCCATAAATTACACAAGTAAGATGAGGTACAACCTATCGGCTGCCATCCATGGAGTGAGCATCATGTTTGACTTGGAACCTCGGTTGTTGTGGCTATCCATGTCGAACCAATTCGATGTAAAAGTGTTGAGTGGGGACGGCTCCCTTGGTGTATGCTTCCCTTGTTGGAGCAGCTGCGGTGAGTCGGAAGGCGGTGTGCGAAGATGCGAAGATAAAGTTAAAACGACATATCTCTTTGATCGAAGAAATACACTAAGAGATCAAGACAAAGATGCGAGTGGTCACTTCATTGGAAGACTAAATTGGGTCACATGATTTTATT
>JAHIAM010004807.1:0-37302 GCA_021605205.1 Aegilops longissima
AAGAATAACTTTGAGGTGGTTTCGTACCCTACCATAATCTCTACGTTTGTTCTCCGCAATTAGTGGCTTTGGAGTGACTCTTTGTTGCATGTTGAGGGATAGTTATATGATCCAATTATGTTATTATTGTTGAGAGAACTTTCACTAGTGAAAGTATGAACCCTAGGCCTTGTTTCCTATCATTGCAATACCGTCTCGCTCACTTTTATCGCTTGTTACCTTGCTGTTTTATATTTTCAGATTACAAAAACCTATATCTACCATCCATATTGCACTTGTATCACCATCTCTTCGCCGAACTAGTGCACCTATACAATTTACCATTGTATTGGGTGTGTTGGGGACACAAGAGACTCTTTGTTATTTGGTTGCAGGGTTGCTTGAGAGAGACCATCTTCATCCTACGCCTCCCGCGGATTGATAAACCTTAGGTCATCCACTTGAGGGAAATTTGCTACTGTCCTACAAACCTGTGCACTTGCAGGCCCAACAACGTCTACAAGGAGAAGGTTGCATAGTAGACATCAAGAGTCAGGGGCTATCTTGTTTTATGCTATTTTACCTAAGATAATATAGTAGGTCCTAAGAGAATGTAGTAGGTCCTATGAGGTACAATATGTTTATGAGAGTTGATGATGATGAGTAGTTGTGGTTATGTCTAGTGACCAACTTGTATGTGATGTCTCATTGATGAAAACGATGATCATGAGGAGGTGTTATATGACAATGATGTATTATGATGATAAGTTGTTAATGATATGATGATGATGATATATTATATCATTGGGTGAAAGAACCACGGATTAGTTTCAAGTGGATGTCCATCCACTTGAAACTAGTCCACGGTTCTTTCTCCCAGTGATGTAATAACTCATTATGATGTAAAATCATTCTCTAAATTGCTGCAGTATGAAAAATTGTATAAAGGTGTATGAATACAACATGAAATAAAAAAGAAATACGGAATAATAGTAGTAGCGCGTGCTAGGAGAAGCGCTACTACTAATTACCAGTAGCGCTCATAGTACAAAGCGCTGCTACTAAGTCCATATAGCAGTAGCGTGGTCCAACCCATGCTACTGCTAACCTTTAGCTGTAGTGCCTTACTAGTAGCGCTGCACCCCGCGCTACTGATAGGCTTTAAACACGCGCTACTTCTAGAATTTTCCCTAGTAGTGATACCACATGTAGGATCAGAAGTATGCCTAGAGGGGGGTGATTAGACTACTTGAGCAAATAAAAATCTATCCTTTTCCCAATTTTAGTTGTGGGCAGATTTTAACAATTAGCACAAGTCAAGCAATCAACCTACACATGCGATTCTAAGAGCATAGCAGCGGAAAGTAAAACATTGCATATGAAGATAAAGGCAAGGGTTTTGGAGAAGTCAAATGCAATGGAGACACGAAGAGTTTTAGCATGGTTCCGATAGGTGGTGCTATCATACGTCCACGTTGATGGAGACTTCAACCCACAAAGGGTAACGGCTGCGCGAGTCCATGGAGGGATCCACTCATGAAGGGTCCACGAAGAAGCAACCTTGTCTATTGATACATCTCTGCCGTATCTTTAATTTTTGATTGTTCGATGCCAATATTATTCAACTTTCATATACTTTTTGGCAACTTTTTATACTATTTTTGGGACTAACGTATTGATCTAGTGCCCAGTGCCAGTTTCTGTTTGTTGCATGTTTTTGTTTTGCAGAATATCCATATCAAACGGAGTCCAAACGGGATAAAAACGGACGGAGAATTACTTTCGAATATTTATGATTTTTGGGAAGTATTATCAACGCGAGACGGTGCCCGAGAGGGTCACGAGGCAGGGGGGCGCGTCCTAGGGGGGCAGGCGCGCCCTGGAACCTCGTGGGCACCCTGTAAGGCGGTTGACGCTCTTCTTTTGCCGCAAGAAAGCTAATTTTATGAGGAAAATCTGGGCGAAAGATTCACCCCAATCGGAGTTACGGATCTCTGGATATAAAAGAAACGGTGAAGGGCCAGAATCGGAGAACGCAGAAACAGAGAGAGACAGAGATATAGATCCAATCTCGGAGGGGCTCTTGCCCCTCCCACACCATGAAGACCATGGACCAGAGGGGAAACCCTTCTCCCATCTAGGGAGAAGGTCAAGGAAGAAGAAGGAGGAGGGGGGCTCTCTCCCCCTCGCTTCCGGTGGCGCCGGAACGCCGCCGGGGGCCATCATGATCACCGCAATCTACACCAACAACTTCACCGCCGTCATCACCAACTCGTCCCCCTCTATGCAGCGGTGTAACCTCTCTCTTACCCGCTGTAATCTCTACTTAAACATGGTGCTCAACGCTATATATTATTTCCCAATGATGTATGGCTATCCTATGATGTTTGAGTAGATCCGTTTCGTCCTATGGGCTATTTGATGATCAAGATTGGTTTGAGTTGCATGTTTTATTATAGGTGTTGTCCTATGGTTCTCTCCGTGTCGCGCAAGCGTAAGGGATCTCCGCTGTAGGGTGTTGCAATACGTTGATGATTCTCTTATAGTGGGTTGCGTGAGTGACTGAAACACAAACCCGAGTAAGGGGGTTGTGGCGTATGGGATAAAGAGGACTTGATACTTTAATGCTATGGTTGGGTTTTACCTTAATGATCTTTAGTAGTTGTGGATGCTTGCTAGAGTTCCAATCATAAGTGCATATGATCCAAGTAGAGAAAGTATGTTAGCTTATGCCTCTCCCTCAAATAAGATTGCAATAGTGATTACCTGTCTAGTTACCGATCGCCTAGGGACAAATAACTTTCTCGTGACAAAAAGCTCTCTACTAAAACTAATTTAGTTGTGTCTTTATCTAAACAGCCCCTACTTTTTATTTTCGCGCTCTTTATTATCTTGCAAACCTATCCAACAACACTTCTAGTTTCATACTTGTTTCCGCTAAAGCGAATGTCAAGTGTGCGTAGAGTTGTATCGGTGGTCGATAGAACTTGAGGGAATATTTGTTCTACCTTTAGCTCCTCGTTGGGTTCGACACTCTTACTTATCGAAAGAGGCTACAATCCCCTATACTTGTGGGTTATCATCTATCCAACCATGGCCATCGCCCACGAAGGACTTGCCTCACTAGGGTAGATCTTCATGAAGTAGGCGATGTCCTTGCCCTTACAAACTTCTTGGTTCAACTCCACAACATGTCGGAGGCCCCCAAGCGACACCTAACCAATCTAGGAGACACCACTCTCCAAAAGGTAATAGACGGTGTGTTGATGATGAACTCCTTGCTCTTGTGCTTCAAATGACATTCTCCCCAACACTCAACTCTCTCTCGCATATTTGGTTATGGTTGAAGAGGAATTTGAGTGGAAAGCAACTTGGGGAAGGCTAGAAATCAAGGTTCAAATGGTTGGAATGGAATCTCTTGATCTCAGCACATGAGTAGGTGGTTCTCTCTTAGAAAATGAATGATGGAAGTGTAGACGTGTTCTGATGGCTCTCTCTCCACGAATGAAGAGGGGATGGAGGGGTACATATAGCCTCCACACAAAATCCAACCGTTACACTTTTGACTCATCTTGGTGGCGCCGATATGCAAACCGAGTGGCACTGATCTGTTCAAAAATATGAATGTTAGGAATCTCGGTGGGACCGACTGGAAAAACTCGGTGGGACCGATGTGCTAGGGATTAGGGCAAACTTCATCTCGGTGGCGCGGATTGCATCAACTCGGTGAGACCAAAGTGAAGCAATAAGCAACAAAAAATCTGTCAAGCAAACTCGGTGAGACCGAAATAATTACAACAAGTCGTAGGGAATTTGCAAGGCCATCTCGGTGAGACCGAGATCCGTATCGGTGTGACCGAATTGTTTGGGCTTCTCGCCGTGGCTATGTCAAATCTACTTGGTGGGTTCGGGTAGAAAGAATCGGTGAGGCTGAGTTAGTATTTGGGTTTTGGACATATTTGGATGGATAAAGTGGCTGAGGGTTTTGGAGCAATATCACTAAGCATTTGAGCAAGCAGACCATTAAGCAACACCTTGATACGTTTCCAACATATCTATAGTTTTTGAATTGTTCCATGCTATCATATTATCTATTTTTGGATGTTTTATATGCATTAATATGCTATTTTATATTATTTTTGGGACTAACCTATTAACCTAGAGCCTAGTGCTAGTTTCTATTTTTTTTCCTTGTTTTTGAGTTTTACAGAAAAGGAATATCAAACGGAGTCCAATCAATTTGAAAATTTACGGTGATTTTTATGGACCATAAGAAGCCTCCGAAGCACAAGAGTTAGACCAAAAGAGTCCTGAGTCAACGAGAAGGGTGGAGGATGCGCCCACCCCTAGGTTATGCCCCCTACCTTATCGATGACTGGTGGACCCACCCTGACGTGAAACCGACGCAAAAATTCCTATAAATCCAGAAACCCCCAGAAAGAAACCTAGATCGGGAGTTCCTCCGCCGCAACCCTCTGTAGCCACGAAAAACCAATCGGGAGCCCGTTTCTGCACCCTGTCAGAGGGGGAAACCATCACCGGAGGCCATCTTCATCATCCCGACGGTCTCCATGACGAGGAGGAGTAGTTCACCCTCGGGGCTGAGGGTATGTACCAGTAGCTATGTGTTTGATCTCTCTCTCTCTCTCTCTCTCTCTCTCTCTCTCTCGTGTTCTTGATTTGGCACGATCTTGATGTACCACGATCTTTGTTACAATAGTTGGATCTTATGGTGTTCTTCCCTCTCTATCTTGTGATGAATTGAGTCTTTTCCTTTGAGGTTTTGTTATGTCGGATTGAATCTTCGGATGTGAGAGCACTTGATGTATGTCTTGTGATGGGATATCCGTGGTGACAATGGGATGTTCTATTGATCCACTTGAAGTATGTTTTGGTTATCAACTTGCGGATTCCCCTGGTGACATTGGGGTAATCTATGCAGAGCCGGCCCTGGGGAGGGGCAGGGGGCGGCCGCCCCGGCCCCCCGGAATGTAGGGGCCCCTCCTTGGTCCTCACGTATGTAGGGCTATATGGCCAATAGGAAAATCCTATGGGCTGGGCCGTACGTAGCACGCAGGTGGACGTGTAATGCGCATGCAGCAGTCCGCAGTTAGCACAGTGATAAATTCTTTCTTCGTCCACGTAGAAAAAGGAACGATTGATTCCTTCCTGATCAGCAATTGCAATTCCCAGCAGCCGATGGCGCTTGGCCTGTTCAGAACTGGGCGCTCGGTTCTCCTATTACGTTTTCTCCTAAATCCTATTTTTAGTTTGCCGCCGATTACAACTCCTATAGGCCCCCGTCGCCAGCCCCTTTGCTCTCCATCTTCAGATTCTAGGCGTTGTATATAGCCGTATTGCCACAAGCACATCATCGATCCGACCATCCGAGGTATATCATATATTCATATTGCCGTTCTCCCTGGATGCATAGGCGACACACGGCGTGGCACCGTTCTACAATTGATGCAATTTTCTTATTTATTTTCATCATTGTGTTTTATCATGTATTTCAAAAATTATGCCTTTGGTAGTATTTAAAGAAAGAAAGAAAAATTATAGATGACTTGGTACAATCACAGCATGGAGATCTATACGAATTAGCAATAGTTCTTGCGAAGAAGCAAACTATTGTTAATCAAGAAGATGATGAATGCTGTGTCATCAACAGGGACGATAACAATGTGAGTTATCATGCATCCATATTTAATATATCTGCTATAGAATCTAGTAGTTCTGATGAAGAACCATTTTTTATTATATGATCCAAGAAATTGGAATAATTTTGATAGAAAATCAAGGGACATTTCATATATACAAACGCATATGTTGATAACTATTTCGTTGTTTAAGTTAGGGGCCCTCTGTTCATAGTTTCGCCCCGGGCCCCCGAAATGCCAGGATCGGCCCTAAATCTATGCATAGGGGTTGGTACGCGTTTTCATATTCCTTTCCCCAATAGAAATCTTGGGATACTCTTGAAGTTCTTTGTGTTGGATTGTGAATCTGAGATTGTGTGATGCATATCGTATAATTGACCCACGGATACTTGTGGTGACATTGGAGTATCTAGGTGACATGAGGGTTTTATTGATGTGTGTCATGTGGTGTTATTTTAGTACGAACTCTAGGGCTGTTTGTGACACTTATAGGAATAGCCCAATAGATCGATCAAAAATAATAACTTTGAGGTGGTATCATACCCTACAAGCAATTTCATTTTATGTTCTTCGATGTAGGAACTTTGGAGTGATTCTTCGTTGCACGTCGAGGGATTTTTATATGATCCAATTAAGTTATCATTGTTGAGAGAACTTGCACTAGTGAAAGTATGAACCCTAGGCCTTGTTTCCAAGCATTGCAATACCATTTTTGCTCACTTTTACTACTTGCTACCTTGCTGTTTTTTATATTTTCAGATTACAAAAAACTATATCTACCATCCATATTACGCTTGTATCACAATATCTCGCGGAACTAGTGCACCTATACAATTTACCATTGTATTGGGTGTGTTGGGGACACAAGAGACTCTTTGTTATTTGGTTGCAGGGTTGTTTGAGAGAGACCATCTTCATCCTACGCCTCCCACGGATTGATAAACCTTAGGTCATCCACTTGAGGGAAATTTGCTACTATCCTACAAAACTCTGTGCTTGGAGGCCCAACACGAGTCTACAAGAAGAAGGTTGTGTAGTAGACATCAAGCTCTTTTCTGGCACCGTTGTCGGGGAGGCTAGGTAAGCGGCACTCACATCCCATCAACGAAGCTCTTTTCTAGTGTCGTTGCCGGGGAGGTGAATGCTTGAAGGTATATCTTTAGATCTTGCAATTGAATCTTTTAATTTCTTGTTTTATCACTAGTTTAGTCTATATAAGAAAACTACAAAAAATGGAATTGAGGTTGCCTCATATGCTTCATCTTTTTAATATCTTTCGTGAAAATGATGGAAAGAAAAATTGTGCTCAAGTGTTAGAAGAAGAAGTTCATAAATTGTTTGGCATAAAATCTTTGAATGATGAGCATGGTTGCAATGTTGTTAGTATGAATTCCTTGAATATCCATGATGCTAATGATATGCAAAGCTACAAGCTTGGGGATGCTATGTTCGATGAAGATGATATTTTTGTCCCCCAAGTTTTGATGAGAATATTTATTATGATGAAAGCATGCCTCCTATTTATGATGATTATATTGATGAAAGTGGGTTTGGAAGAGTGTCAACTTTAGGAAGTAATGATCCCACTATCTTGGAGGGTGCTGAATCTTATTGTGATAATTATGAAAGTGGATTTGGAGAGATCATGACTTTATTTGGTGATGAATCCACTATTTCGGAAGAGGTTCCAATTGATTATGAGAAAAAATTTCTATCTATGATGATTAATGTGATGATATGTATGCTATAAAGAATAATGATAACCATGAAACTTGTCATCTTAATTTTAATTTTCAATTGGACTATGCCTCACATATAGTTATTTTTTTGAGTTTGCTCCCATTATTATGAATGAGAATAAATTTGCTTATGTGGAGAGTACAAAAATTTATATGCTTGTGGATCATGAAAAGAATGCTTTATGTGATGGTTATATTGTTGAATTCATTCATGAGGCCACTGAAAATTATTATGAGGGAGGAATATATGCTTGTACGAATTACAATAATATCAAGTTTCCTCTCTATTTGTTGAAAATCTTGAAGTTATGATTGTTTTGCCTTCCTATGCTAGTTGATTCTTGTTCCCATAAATTTTTTGCTCACAAAATCCCTATGCATAGGAAGTGTGTTAGACTTAAATGTGCTAGTCATATTCTTCATAATGCTCCCATTATGTTTCAATTCTTATCTTCTATGTGAGCATCATTGACATCATCATGCCTAGCTAGAAAGGCATTAAAGAAAAGCTCTTGTTGGAAGACAACCCAACACCATTACCTACTGTTTTTGTGTATTCACATGATTATGCTACAGTAGTAATCATGTTTTATAGCTTTTGTTTCAATAAAGTGCCAAGTAAAGCCTTTGGGATAGTGTGGATGGTAGTTGACTTGATTCTGTGCAAAAATAGAAACTTTTGCTCTCAGTCTAGGAATTCTGAAAATTCACGGGAACGTGATTTTGATCTGAATGTTTTACACAAGATTGATATACAAATTTCCCAGGTTGTCCTAGTTTTTAAGAATTTTTTGAGTTATAGAGGTATGGAAAGTTTCCAGATTACTACAGACTGTTCTGTTTTAAACATATTCTGTTTTCTATGTGTTGTTTGCTTATTTTGATGGATCTTTGAGTAGTATCGGAGGGTATGAACCATAGAGAAGTTGGAATACAGTAGATATAATACCAATATGAATTTAGAATGAGTTCACAACAGTACCTAAGTGGTGATTTGCTTTCTTGTACTAATAGATCTCATAAGATTTTCTGTTGAGTTTTGTGTTGTGAAGTTTTCAAGTTTTGGGTGAAGTTTCGATGGACTACGGAATAAGGAGTGGCAAGAGACTAATCTTGGGGATGCCCAAGGCACCCCAAGAAAATATTCAAGGACAAGCAAGAGCCTAAGCTTGGGGATGCCCCTGATGGCATCTCCTCTTTCGTCTTCGTTCATCGGTAACCTTACTTGGAGATATATTTTTATCACCACATGATATGTGTTTTGCTTGGAACGCCACTTTATTTTATTTTGTTTTGCTTGCTGATTGAATAATATCCCAAGATCTGAAATTCTTAAATGAGAGAGAGTCTTCTTAATTTTTGACTACTCATTGATCTTCACTTATATCTTTTTGGAGTTGTTTGTCAGTTGCTCTAGTGCTTCTGTCGGGGGAGAAGCGCTGGTCGTGCCCCACGAGCACCTACGGGACCTGGGTCCCTTTGTGGTTCGGAGGGGGGCGGAGATTGCGCAAAGAGCGGATCGAGGCGGTGCGCACAAGAGGGTTTTTACCCAGCTTCGGAGCTCTCCGGAGAGATAATACTCCTACTGCTGCTTTGTGGATTATCTGATGTTCTTGCTAGGGAGCAATGTGGGCTATAAAACCTAGCCTGGATGTGATGAACTAAGCTGGAGCTGGACCGAAACCCAGCCGAACCTCCTCTACGTTGCCCTCGGGCCTCCTTTTATAGGCACAAGGGGTTACCACATATGGCAAGTAGACAAGGTTACAACGGTAAAAACCTGGGTTGGTACACCGCTTTATACGGTACAAGACCTATACCTAACTCTGACGGCAAGGGACAAGAGTCATCAATGCCCGTTACGGTCGCCCGAACAGTGTAACAGGGACCTTCAAGTGCGCCTCCATCCGCCACGAAGGTGGCTTGTCAGCGCTGCTTGTCGCTACTCTCCGCTGGCTGCGCAGCCCGCCGACACGCGTCCTTGGGAGAGCCCCGTGGTGGCACGTTGGCGGGTGAGCTGGAGCGGAGATGGAGAGGTCGCCCGTCCCGGCAAGCGCCTTTCCGGGGCGGGAACCTTGCCGCGCTTGGGGGTTCAGCGCCCGCCAAGCCTTCCCGGCAAGCTCTTCTTGTCGGGGCCTTGTTTTCCTTTGTGCCCTGAGTGACCTTCCCGGCAAGCTCCTCTTGCCGGGGTCTTGACTGCTTTGTTCTTGAATGGCTCCAAGGGAGCTGCTGAGGAACTTGGCGGCCATCAAGCCGGCTCGGTCGTGGGGCGTTGCAACTGTCCGTGCACGAGTTCGGGGTACTAGGGTACCCCTACTCTAGTACGCCGACAGAGCCCCGAACTGGGCCACACGGCGCTAAGCTCTGTTGGGCCAGGCCCAAATCAGTGCACGGGCGCGCGTGGTCTTGATTACACCGTTACTTGCCTTGGACCCACCACGTCTCCCATGAACGGCACGCGTCTACCGCGTTCCTCTGTAACGGCACGCGTTAATTGTGGAGTCGTGGGCGAAGTGGGTGGTGTGAGTGGTCGCCTCAGTTCTGCATCTCCGCCACGTGGTTCCCATGCACTTGGGGTCACGGACGGTGAAAGCGGGATACTGGGCCGTCTCGAGCAGAGGCAGCAGGTCTGCCAGATTCCTGCTCTTCCTATGCCTTGATTCGCCGGCAGGCGGCCGAGCCCCTACTTTGCTCCTTTTAGAGGGGCGGAAGGGGAACGAAGCACGCATTCTCCCATCCTTCCTCCCTTCAGCTTCTTGCTCCCCTTTCTCCCATTCCCCATGGAGAAGGGAAACCTTGGTTCTTCATCGGTGGCGGCGAGGGTCGCAGCTGGGCATCGCACCCCTCCCAATCTCACGCGCGTGGTGGCTGAGCCAGCCCTTGAGGGAAGAGGGAGGGGCGTGGTCGTGGCGAGCCGAGGAGCCCCAGGAGAGGCGGGCGAGGCGGTGCGCCGTCTCCGCCTCCGTCGGGCGTTCCTCCCGGGCGAGGCCGTGGACGAGCCCGAGGCGCTCGGGGAAGAGGCGGGCGGGGCGGCGCGCCTTCTCCGCCCCCACCGGCGACTCCTTTCCCCGCGGCGGTCCACACGGGGGATGACCCTTGCGAAGTTCTTCGCAAGCTGCGCTGGCGCCTCGTCGTCGTCTCGGCTTCCAGCTCCGTTCGCGATGGCGATGGAGTCGGATCTGCCCGAGACGTTAAGGTTGCACATGAGGGGCTGTGGGATCAGCGGTACGCGAGTCCGCGTTGTATTCCCAGCCCCTAATGTGATGTACCTTGATCGTGGGTGGAAGACATTCGCCCGCATCCACAACCTGCTGGCGGGGTTTACCCTCCATTTTAAGTTAATGGAGGGTGATCTCCTTTCCGTCAAGGTCTTCGGGGATCTTGGCACTCGGGCGAGGTGCTGCGTGGATAGCTCCTCCGACAGCAGAGATTCCTCCTCGAGCGAGAGTGACGAGGAGGAGAGCGACAGCGGCGACGAGGGTAGCGGGCCCAACTAGTTGTCGGGCGCCGCTCCACGCGTTTCCGGCGACCCCATCATCCGCGTCGCCGGCTCCTTGAACTCCCCGGGGTCGTCTCCTTGGGCGGCTGGCGTAGGGGAGGCTGCGGAAGGGGAAGAGGGACGGCGGCAAGGCCGTCAAGTTGAGTACGAGGGCGTAGTGCCCTCGACAGCGTGCTGACGTCCCGCCGCCCCGTCTTCGAGCTCTGCTTCCGTCGCCGCCATCCCCGTCAAGCCTTCGGAGAGCCCCCGGCATGTTCTCTTGGTGCCTTCTGGCACCTGTAGCTCGTGTAGGCGCTTCTTTTGCCCTTCCCGCCTCCTTAACCTACCTCCTGAAGATAGGGACAGAAAAGGGATTACGGGCATCTTATCTTTTTAATTTGTAAGCCTTCGGGCCTTATCTGTACTTAAGGACTTGTAATCCCCTCTTTCATGTTTTTCACTCTCCACGGACTGTATCCGAGTAGAATGTTTTTAATGAAAGAGGGAAGTTCAAAGAAGGACGAAAGGCTTATCTGATACCGCAGCCTCCTGCAACTCTGACTTGTCGCAGACCCCGGTAACCCTGGCTTGCCGCGGCCCCCGGCAACTCTGACTTGCCGCAGCCCCCGGCAACTCTAGCTTGCCGAGGCTTGGACGCCGGCGCACCTTTCTTCTCTTCGCTGCTATTTCGGTTCCGAGAACAATTTAGCTAGCGCCGTGACAAGCTATTTTTGTAATATACACTATCTTAGGCAATCGAATGCACTGCTATTTCCTTTACTCGATTTCTTCCCTTGTATGCTTTTACCCTACGCTTTCAGGGAAAACTTGCCGGTGCAGGCACCCTTGTCCCTTGGCCGAAAAGTCGGAACTTCAGAGCTTTGGCATGGGTCGCTACCGACAAGCAACCTCGTTCGCGGACTAGTCATAACTCACTTAATTTGTTGAGCGGACTCGAAACAAAATAAGGGTGCGACCGATCTGATTTAGTTCCTCCAGCATGGTTTTCCATACAAAGTACTTTTCGTTCGAGGAAGATAACTTCAAAATTTAAAACTGGTCGCTTAAACTTAGCAACTTAGCTTTTCTGTTGTCCATTCTCCGGTAAGGCGACAGTTCCTCGAGCGACGCTTGTCGGCCCACACCATTCTTTCCTCCTTCCCCCCCGGTTAACTTGTGGGTGGAGGAACCTTCTCCTTGTTTGAGAAGAAAGAAGAGAAAAAGAAAGTTATGGAGCCTAATGGCTCATTGTCGCTTACCGGGTGCGGGTGCTGCACAAGATGTTAGTGAACACATGCATATTCGACTTATGAAAGCATGTATTAACAAAAATGTGCGCAACCATAGGCTTTACTGATGCACGGGGTCTGCGCCCGGCTTTGTACAAAGGATTACATGCAACAGCGGCAAGACTTGTACAAAAGGATGGTTGCCGGAACGGGTTCCGGCAACCGCGCCTCATGGGTAAAACTTGCGAAGATGCTCTATGTTCCAGGAATTGCTCATCGGAAAGCCGTCTTCGGTCTCAAGGCGGACATCGCCGGGCCTAGTGACTCGTTTTACCCGATAAGGGCCTTCCCACTTCAAGGCCAACTTGTTGGAATTCTTGGCGGATTGAACGCGCCGAAGAACAAGGTCGCCTTCCTCGAAGCTTCTGGCATTAACTTTGCGGCTATGGTAGCGACGCAAAGCTTGCTGGTAGCGAGCGGCTCGCACAGCAGCCTGAAGACGATCTTCCTCGAGGAGCAGCGCGTCATCTTGCCGCAGCTGCTCTTGCTCAAGCTCATCATAAGCGAGCACTCGAGGTGACCCGTATACGAGTTCCGTGGGGAGAACTGCCTCTGCTCCGTAGACTAGAGCAAAGGGTGTCTGGCCAGTGCCTCGATTTGGCATCGTCCTGATCGACCAAAGAACCACTGGCAGCTCCTCGATCCAGTTCCTTCCGCACTTGCGCAGCCTGTCGAAAGTTCTGGTCTTGAGTCCTCGCAGCACTTCAGCGTTTGCTCTCTACCTTGACCGTTGCTTCTCGGATGAGCAGCGGAAGCAAAGCAGATCTTGGCGCCAAGATCTTGGGCATCTTGCATGAAGGTGCGACTTCGTGAACTGTGTGCCGTTATCGGTGATGATCCGATTAGGAATCCAAACGGCAAACAATTGACTGAAGAACTTGACGGTGGCCGATGCGGTCACCTTCCTCATGGTTCCACTTCCGCCACTTTGTGAACTTGTCGATTGCAACGTACAAGTATTCAAAGCCCCGACAGCTCGGGAAGGGGCCGAGATGTCGAGCCCCAGACCGAGAAGGGCCAGGATAAAGGGATCGCCTGAGAGCTTGAGCTGGCTGGTGTATCTGTTTTGAATGGAACTGCATGCTTCACACTTGGTTACTTGTGCGGTTGCATCTGGAGGGCTTCGGCCAGAAGAAACCTTGCCGGAAAGCTTTGCGGCAAGTGCTCTTGCGCCAATGTGGTGACCACATATGCCTCCATGTATCTCAGCCAACAACACATCCATCTTCCCGCAAATACACTTCAATTTCACTCCGTTGAGTCTCCTTCATGCAGGATGTTGTCAACAAACTGGTACATACTTGACTGCCGGGCTACTTTTTCCGCTTCTTCTTGCTCTTCGGGAAGTTCTCCTGTCTGAAGGAAATGGACGATCTGCTGTGCCCATGTTGGAGCCTGTGGCTCGACAACAAGGACTAAAGGCTCGTCTATCACTGCGGGGCCATCAGCTTCTACGGCAAGGACCTGCAGGTCAGCCGGAGCTCGATGATCCCCGCCAAGCTTGCCGGAGCTAAGCTTGTCGGGAGCGTTTGCTTCGACGATACAAACCGCATGGTTTGTCGGAGCAGACTGCTCCTCAGCGATATTTGCGTTGGTTTTAGGGACCTTCTTGGCGGCGGCTTCGGGGAGCTCTGCCGGAAAGTAGTCGCCGGAAACCAATTTTCTCTTTTTGCTCTGTCCTATTGATGGTGTCACGGTTGGTTGAGTCAGCTTGAGCACAAAAATCCCTGGTTCGACAGGTAACTTAAGTGCGGCACATTTGGAGAGGCCATCAGCTATATCATTACATGCTCTTGGAGCGTGTTCCATTTGCAGAGCCTTCAAAGTGCTCTTCCAGCTTCCTCACTTCATCAACGTACGCTTCCATCAACGGACTCTGGTAATCTTTATTTACTTGGCGGACGACAAGTTGTGAGTCTCCCCTGACAATGAGCTTCTTAATCCCAAGGTCCACCGCAATCCTGAGACCGGCAAGCAAGCCTTCGTACTTTCTGCGGTGTTGTTTGTTGCTTGTTCCTTGGGAAAGTGCATCTGGACTATGTACTTGAGGTGCTCTCCGTGGGTGCGATAAGCAGACGCGCCCGGCACCGGCGCCTTTGCAGAGAAGGCACCATCAAAGTACATCAGCCACTCTTTATTTGCCTCCTTGACGGGATGCTCGTCTCGAATTTCTTCATCTTGTGTGGCGCCCACTCGCTATGAATTCTGCCAATGCCCTGCTCGGATAGTGGAAGTGCTTTGAACTTGAGACCAAAGCTTGACAGTTCAATACCACTCAACAATCCTGCCTGTTGCTTACGGATTACGCAATATCCTCTTGATGAAAGCGAGTGACAACTGTTATCTCATGTTCTTGGAAGTAATGGCGCAACTTTCTCGAGGCCATAAGGAGGCCGAAAAGCAGCTTCTGCACACCAGAGTACCTCAATCTAGCCCCCTGCAAAAGGGAACTAACAAAGTACACTGGGCGCTGCACCATCCTCTTCCGTATCTTGTCGCAACCCTGCGCTGATCTGTCCTTGTCGGGACCAGAGCTTGACGGCGAAGCATCTTGCTTGTCGCTGGATGCGCCTGCCTTGGTTGTCGGCTCATCATCCGCCTCCCTCTCCGCTACTAACGCAGCACTAACCACTTGATTGGTAGCTTCTATATACAACAGCAACTTCTCTTGTGGCTTAGGTGCGACAAGTATTGGAGCGGAGGGCAGTATCTTTCAAGTCTGCAGCGCAGCCTCCGCCGAGTCCATTTCATTGGACCTGCCTTCTTCAAAATCTTGAAAAAGGGCGGCGCTCAAGCAGATTTAGAGATGAACCTGCTGAGAGCAGCCACGCAACCGGCAAGCCTTCTGACATCCTTGACGCGCTTTGGTGCTTCGATCTGCTCAATGGCCTTGATCTTGTCGGGATTGGCTTCAATTCCCCGCTGAGACACAAAGAACCCGAGAAGCTTGCCGGAAGGGACTCCAAACACGCACTTCTCGGGGTTGAGCTTGAGGTTGATCTTGCGCAGGTTTGCAAATGTCTCATCCAAATCTTGAACCAAAGTCGCTCTGTCCTTGCTCTTGACCACTATATCATCCATGTAGGCTTCTACATTTCTGTGTATCTGTGGTCCAAAAGCATCATGGACTACCCTTGCAAAGGTTGAACCAGCATTCTTCAAACCGAAAGGCATTCGTATAAAGCAGTACGTGCCACATGGTGTGATGAAAGCGGTTTTCTCCTCATCCTCTTCTGCCATGAAGATCTGATGATATCCTGAATATGCATCAAGAAATGAGAGCAGATCGCATCCAGCTGTGGAGTCAACAATCTGGTCGATACGCGGCAAGGGAAATGGGTCCTTGGGACAAGCTTTATTAACATCTGTGAAGTCAATACAAAGTCTCCATTTCCCATTAGCCTTGCGCACCACTACTGGATTGGCCAACCACGTGGGGTGGAGGACTCCTCGACAAGCCCGCTGCTTCCAATTTCTTGATTTCTTCGCTATGAACTCTTGGCGCTCATTGCTGCTTCCTAACTTTTTGCTTGACGGGCCAGCGTGAGGACAGATAGCTAGGTGGTGCTCAATTACTTTCACAGGAACGCCGGGGATATCAGATGGTTGCCATGCAAACACATCGACATTCGCCTGCAGGAAAGCAACGAGCTCGCCTTCCTATTTAGGATCAAGCGTGGCACTGATGGTAAAGGTACCACCAGCGCCGTCCTCCTTGGCGGGCACTTTCTTGGTCTTTGGTGGAGCTGTCATTGTCTTGTTGCATTTGCCGGTGGATCTCGATGGTGCGTCCTCGACGGTGGCGCAGCACCAAGAGGTGCGCTTGCGGAGTGAACAGCAGTGCTTTTGCGGACCTAGTGGTCTTCTTCCTCCGGGAGCTTCAGCGGCAAGTGGTTTGCTATCTGTCGCGGCTGATGCATCCCGGTAAATCTTGTCGGCGCAGATAAGCACGTCTTTCTTGTCGCCATGGATAGAAATGACACTTATCGGGCCGGGCATCTTGAGTAGGTTGTATGCATAGTGAGAGGCGGCCATGAACTTGGCAAGTGCCGGACGGCCAAGTATGCCATTGTAGGGCAATGGGAAATCGGCGACATCGAACATGACCCTCTCAGTTCTGAAGTTGAGCTCACTACCGAAGGTTACCAACAACGTGATCTTCCCCTTGGGCTTGCTCCTTCCTGGGTTGATTCCTTGGAAAGTACCGGTTTCTTGAGCTCATTGTCGTGGATTTGAAGTTTCGAGCCTTTGTGGAGGAGATCAAGTTCAGGCCGGCCCCGCCGTCAACCAACATCTTTGTGACCTTGAGGTTGCGGATGGTTGGTGAGACCAACATCGGCAAGCACCCGACCGCAGTGATGCGATCAGGGTGATCCTCAATGTCAAAGATGATGGGCGTGCTGGACCACTTCAGAGGTTTGCGTGACTCTATGGATGGTTCTGCTGCATTGACCTCGCGCATCCATTGCTTGAGTTGGCGGTGCGAGGTATGCAGAGACGCACCACCATCGACGCAAAGGACCTCCGTTGCCTTTTGAAACTCATGCTCATCAGTCTCGTCATCCTCATCATCCTCGTCATCTTCATCTTCGTCTTCTTCCTTGTCGCGGCCACGGGGAGGTCTGTCTCCTTGCCGCTGCTTGGCCTTGCCGCGGCGTCCTCCCCGGCCGGGCCTCTTCTTACTTGCCGCACCTACACCTTCTTGGGCTTTCTCCTTGTCTCGCCGCTCGTATTCAGCTTTCTGTAGCTCAACAAGCTGCTCAACTTTCTTGCAGCTCTGGAGATCGTGGCCCTTGGTGCGGTGGATTTTACAGTACTGTTTGTTGGAGCTGCCAGGCTTGTCGGCGGCCGCCACAGCTTGGCGGTCGGTGTCAACGGCATCCTCTTTGCCGGAGCCACCGGCCTTGGCTTGGTTGGCGGCACCATCCTTGCCGGACTGCTCGACAACTAGTACTTCTTGGTTTTTCTTCCTCCTGTTGTTCCGCCGCCGGCTATTCCTTGCCGGGGCGGTCCCTTCACTGTCAGATTCTGCTCCCACACTCTCTCCTGGGAGTCTTCTTCCTTCTTCAGCGCGTGCACACTTGTCGGCCAGGGCGTATAGCTCGCCGACGTCTTTCACTTTGCACATCGCCATCTCCTCCCTCATCCTGCGATTTCGTACATTCTGATGGAATGCACTGATAACCGCCGCAGGGTGGACGTATGGGATGTTGTAGTGCACTCGACTAAATCTCTCGGATGAATTTTGCAGAGACTCCCCTCCTTACGGGCAAGCAGGTGGAATCACTCTCCGCCATGAGGCTTGTGGCACCGTGAAGGCTCCAACAAACTAGTGGCACAAATCTGCCCAAGAAGAAATAGAGCCATCCGGCAAGTGCATGAGCCAAGATCGGCGTTTGGCTTGAGCACTAAGGGAAGTAGTTGGCGAGGATCTTGTCGTCTCGTCCCCGCAGCCTGCACCGCGATGGTGTAGATCTTTGAGGAACTCGATGGGTGTGTCCTGCCGTCATACTTCTCCGGCACGTCTGGTTTGAAGTTTTTCTTGTCGGGCCACCGGACTTGCCGCAGCTCGCGAGTGAACGCAGGGCAACCCACCGCGTACGGCAAGTCGCCTGGTTCCCCTGGCGCATGCATATCGACGGTGGGCCCAGCGCGTTGGTCTGATTGACGGCGCGCTTCTCTTCGACGCTCGATACGGGTTCGAGCGTCCTCTTCTTGCCGTTCCTGAAGAACTTGGCGCTGGTCACGACGAGCTCGTGGATCCGACGACGCTGTGGAGTCGCTGTCGAGGTAGATCCGGCGAGTCGGCGATCTTGGCCTTCGGGAAGGGGAGTGTACGGTAGGTGCACCCCCACAAGTCTCGTCGCCATCGGCTCGCGCCTTGTCGCCCCGCCGCGGTTGCGAAGCGCTCGGTTGCCGCGGGACGTCGCCGTTGGCGAAGCCGATGAGACTTTGGATTGTGGCCCTCCACTCGTCGACCTTATCGGCCGTTGGAGGGTAATCTAGTAGTAACTGGGCTCTCGCCAAGGCTTCCGCTGGCGTGGTTGGCGGCAGGGCGTCTGGGCGAAGAACGGGATATGCTCGGACTCTAACCAAGTTAGGAGGAGCAGCATCCGCCCTAGGGACCGTACCCCACTCGCACCGCATCTTGAGGTGCATGCGGGTCTCGAGGGCCTCGGGATCCTCCAGCTTGGCCTTGATCCAATGGCGTATGGTGCCGCGGGTATCATGGCATTTGTCATCCCGCCTCCTGCGAAGGACGCGGTCGGTCGAGCGCCGACGCCGCGCCGCGCATTGTCCTTGGACTGGCGGCATCGTGGGCTCCCTCGATGGCGCCGGTCCCTCCGCCAGCGTTCCCCACCACCGACGGCTCCGATGGTGGTGGGTTCGACGCGACGGCTCAGCTGCTGCGAAGGCTTCTTCTTGGCGCCATGTCGGCGAAGGCGTCGATGGAGTTGCTGGTGCGACCGTCGGATCGGATTCACACAACCTCGGCGCCCCTACCGGGCGCGCCAAAGATGTCGGGGAGAAGCGCTGGTCGTGCCCACGAGCACCTACGGGACTGGGTCCCTTTGTGGTTCGGAGGGGGCGGAGATTGCGCAAAGAAACGGATCGGCGGTGCGCACAAGAGGTTTTACCCAGCTTCGAGCTCTCCGGAGATAATACTCCACTGCTGCTTTGTGGATTATCTGATGTTCTTGCTAGGGAGCAATGCGGGCTACAAACCTAGCCTGGATGTGATGAACTAAGCTGGAGCTGGACCGAAACCCAGCCGAACCTCCTCTCGTTGCCCTCGGGCCTCCTTTTATAGGCACAAGGGGTTACCACATATGGCAAGTAGACAAGGTTACAACGGTAAAACCTGGGTTGGTACACGCTTTATACAGGTGTCTGATAACCTATACCTAACTTTCGACGGCAAGGGACAAGAGTCATCAATTCCTGCCACAGTCGCCCAACGATGTATGAGGACCTTCAAGTGCGCCTCCATCCACCACGAAGGTGGCTTGTCGGCTTGCTTGTCGCTACTCTCCGGCTGGCTGCGCAGCCCGCCGACACGCGTCCTTGGGAGAGCCCCGTGGTGACACGTTGGTGGGTGAGCTGGAGCGGAGATGGAGAGGTCGCCCGTCCCGGCAAGCGCCTTGCCGGGGCGGGAACCTGCCGCAACAGGGGTTCAGCGCCCGCCAAGCCTTCCCGGCAAGCTCTTCTTGCGGGGCCTTGTTTTCCTTTGTGCCTGAGTGACCTTCCGGCAAGCTCCTCTTGCGGGGTCTTCTTCTTTGTTCTTGAATGGCTCCAAGGAGCTCTTTGAGAACTTAGCGGCCATCAAGCCGGCTCGGTCGTGGGGCGCTGCAACTGTCCGTGCACGAGTTCGGGGTACTAGGGTACCCCTACTCTAGTACACCGACAGCTTCACCTACATCTTTTTAGAGCACGGCGGTGGTTTTATTTTGAAGAAATTGATGAACTCTCATGCTTCACTTATATTATTTTGAGAGTCTCTAAACAACATTGTAATTTTCTTAGGTTGTGAATTTAGTCCTAATATGATGGGCACCCAAGAGGGATATAATAAAAACTTTCGTATAAAGTGCATTGGATACTATGAGAAGTTTGATTCCTTATGATTGTTTTGAGATATGAGGATGATGATATTAGAGTCATGCTAGTGAGTAATTGTGGATTGTAGAAAATACTTGTGTTGAAGTTTGTGACTCCCGTAGCATGCACGTATGGTGAACCGTTATGTAACGAAGTGGGAGCATGATTTATTTATTGATTGTCTTCCTTATGAGTGGCGGTCGGGGATGAGCGATGGTCTTTTCCTACCAATCTATCCCCCTAGGAGCATGCACGTAGTACTTTGTTTCGATGACTAATAGATTCTTGCAATAAGTATGTGAGTTCTTTTATGACTAATGTTGAGTCCATGGATTATACACACTCTCACCCTTCCACCATTGCTAGCCTCTCTAGTACCGCACAACTTTCGCCGGTACCATACACCCACCATTTACCTTCCTCAAAACAGCCACCGTACCTACCTATTATGGCATTTCCATAGCCATTCCGAGATATATTGCCATGCAACTTCCACCATTCCGTTTATTATGACACGCTTCATCATTGTCATATTGCTTTGCATGATCATGTAGTTGACATAGTATTTTTGGCAAAGCCACCATTCATAATTTTTATACATGTCACTCTTGAGTCATTGCACATCCCGGTACACTGCCGGAGGCATTCATATAGAGTCATATATTTGTTCTAGTATCGAGTTGTAATTCTTGAATTGCAAAGTAAATAAAAGTGTGATGATCATCATTATTTGAGCATTGTACCATATGAGGAAAGGATGATGGAGACTATATGATTCCCCCACAAGTCGGGATGAGACTCTGGATGAAAAATAATAACAAAAAAAGAGACCAAAGAGAGAGAGAGAGAGAGAAGGCCCAAAAAAATGAGAGAAAAGAGAGGAGGGGCAATGTTACTATCCTTTTACCACACTTGTGCTTCAAAGTAGCACCATGATCTTCATGATAGAGAGTCTCCTATGTTGTCACTTTCATATACTAGTGGGAATTTTTCATTATAGAACTTGGCTTGTATATTCCAATGATGGGCTTCCTCAAATTGCCCTAGGTCTTCGTGAGCAAGCAAGTTGGATGCACACCCACTTAGTTTCTTTTTGAGCTTTCATAAAGTTATAGCTCTAGTGCATCCGTTGCATGGCGATCCCTACTCACTCACATTGATATCTATTGATGGGCATCTCCATAGTCCGTTGACACGCCTAGTTGATGTGAGACTATCTCCTTCTTTTTGTCTTCTCCACAACCACCATATTCTATTCCACATATAGTGCCATTGTCGGTGTCAAAACTGGAGGATCTCGGGTAGGGGGTCCCGAACTGTGCGTCTAAGGCGGATGGTAACAGGAGGCGGGGGACACGATGTTTACAAGTTCGGGCCCTCTCGATGGAGGTAATACCCTACTTCCCGCTTGATTGATCTTGATGATATGAGTATTACAAGAGTTGATCTACCACGAGATCGTAGAGGCTAAACCCTAGAAGCTAGACTATGGTATGATTGTTGTTGTCCCTCTGGACTAAACCCTCGGTTTATATAGAAACCGGAGGGGCTAAAATTACAGTCGGTTACAAGGGAGGAGATCTACATATCCGTATTGCCAAGCTTGCCTTCCACGCCAAGGAGAGTCCCATCCGCACACGGGACGAAGTCTTCAATCTTGTATCTTCATAGTCCAACAGTCCGGCTGTCCGAAGACCCCCTAATCCAGGACTCCCTTAGTAGCCCCCGAACCAGGCTTCAATGGCGATGAGTCCGGGCGCAGATTGTCTTGACATTGCAAGGCGGGTTCTTCTCAAATTCTGAATACCGTGAGTAGTGTCCAGCTCCCCATAAATGTTGCACTTCTTGGCTTCCGCGCCAATAATGGCTATCTTCCATGTGTCGGCCGGATCTGAAGCTAGAACATTTTTACATTTGCCACCCTAGCCATGTACGTAAATTGTCTATTAAAGAGACGGGATTCTTAGATCCAGATCACACCATCCTCCCACGGCGAGTATCCATTGGAGCGTCGAAAAAATCCATTCCAACATGGCCGGCCATCGCAGCTCCTCCTCTCGCTCCCGTAGCCCTAAGCCCAGTGATTGGGAGAAGTGTTCCGTCATGCACAGCCAATTAGTAGAGTTATAGACCCAGGGATTTCTCCCTCCGGCGTATATGGTCCCCGTTCGAGCGGGCTCGCCACCTATAATGGTGGAGGGCAAGTGGAGAGCTTCCCCAATCCCTCCAAGGGGGAGCGGGTATGCCTTGTCCCTTATTTATTAAGGGGACTTGGATTTCCAATCCATCCGTTCCTCCACGGGCTCCTGGAGTTTTATGGCCTCTAGTTGCATAACTTCACCCCCGCTTCCATATTACACATCGCTGGTTATGTTGCCCTCTGTGAGCTGTTTCTGGGCTGCGAAGCTCATTTCGAGCTGTGGAAGAAGCTATTCTACCTTGTGCCCCATAAACAGAAGGGGTCAATATATCAAGTAGGCGGAGCCGAAATATGGCGCATCGCCGGGACCGGATACCTGTCCGGTACCCCGAAGAAGTCGTCCGAAGACTGGCCTTCGGAGTGGTTTTACATGGAGGATGTCCCCCTTCCAGACCCCATTCGGATGGGTCTTCCCGAGTTCTAAAATGCCCCTTTGAAGAAACGCCGCAGCTGGCGCCCATGGAGCCCTCAGGAGGAAGATAACGAAGAAGTCCTTTACCTGATGGGCCGGATAGAGACGCTGGCCAAATCAGGATTGACAATAACCGAGGTTATGTCCATATGTATAATGCAGGGGGTGCAACCACTTCAATATCGGGGGCAACCCATGTGGCACTTCAACAGAGAAGATGACGGCACCCGCCGCGGCCGTAAGGGACCGGACTCAGTCACTGCTCTTGCAAAGATTCTGTCCCATCTGTATAAAGGAGAGGAAGAGGAGTTCCTCCGCATCAAGCCACGGGATGGATTCTCCATGTACAACTCTCCAAGCTGGGTGAGCTGCTACTTTTTACTCCCAACCTTCCTGCATTCTTTGTCATGAGTATTTACCTTGCCATTTCATAGCAGGAACTGCGAAAAGCTGTAAGGGAGGTCCATAGCCCGCCTCCACTACCGGAGGACCCCGACGGGCCCTCGACTCCGGACTTGAAGAAGATCCGGACATTTGTGGAGCTTATTGATAGGACGCTCTATCAAGTAAGCTGCGGCAGTGTCATGGTGGCCATCGAGCCGATTATCCAGACTGCTCCCTCGCATCACATGTAAGTAAAACCGAGTCCTAACTTCCAAGAAGGATCCTTTTTCCGCACTTCACCTATCACACACATATGGTGCTTTACAGGGAAGGCTCTCGGGACGCCATGCTGAACCCGCAGTGACTCGCCAACAAGGGGCACCGAAGCCGGGTAGGCTTAAAAGGAAGGCGGTCGGGACTGAGATGCCGTCGCAGAGGTACGAAAGAGAACCCCGCTCTGTGGTAGTCGTCTTTTGAGAATATAATAACACCCATGTTTCTTTAGAAAAAACGCTCGCCGGACTACATCCGGAGAGGTTGCCGACCACGCCTCCACCAGTCAGGCTCCCGAGCCGGTCATAGAGGAGGATGCTCGCATGGGGCCAACGCCGGATGTTCCTCCTACAGAGGATGCGGATAGGCTATCCGCAACAAATTCTGAAGTGGAGAGCGCCATGAATCACAGGCGTCACCGGTCCGTACTTCGTGACACTTGTTTCTCCCAGGAGGCGTTTGATGCCTTCAACTCTGGAGACACGTACATCCGAGCTGCTTAGAATGGTCTTGCCAGAGCTACGGACCAGTATGTAAAGGATATACGGGTAAGAAAAAAAATCTAATAGTTATGTATATCAGTAGCCCCTGAGACTTGAAATAGTTGGCACAACTGATTTAAGGATCATTGTTCGCATAGGCTCTTACGGAGAAGAATACCCAGTTGTCTCGAGGTTTGGAGGAATGTAGGCCCACTTCAGCATAGATTGCCGCAGCGAAGGAGTCCGAGAAGGCCCCATCGTGTAAGACTTGCTTTTATTGCAAAGAATGTCATGTACCAGGTAGTATGCTGTATGCGTGAAAATCTAATGATAGATTATGCAGATAATCCCGGAGTGAATCCGGATGAACAACATGCCCAACGACAGCTAAAGGCTGGCGAGCGCGTGCTTACGCAAGTTAGGCGGGAGAAAATCGGTCTCCAAGACGCCAATATCCAGCTGAGCGTGGAACTGAAGGATGTTCGAGCCCAGCTTGCGGACTCCGTGAAGGAGAATAAGCGGCTTTGTCGGTGTACTAGAGTAGGGGTACCCTAGTATCCCGAACTTGTGCACGGCGACAGGAACACCTCGGGCGAGGCTTGCCTGGTGACCGCTTAGCTCCTCCGTGGTTCCTTTGGAGCCATTCAAGAACAAAGTATTTAAGCCAAGGAGACAAGGCCCGGCAAGAGGAGCTTGCGGGAAGGCCAACCAAGGCACCTAGGAAACAAGGCCCGGCAAGAGGAGCATCTTTGGGAAGGCCCGTGAGCGACAAGCTTCCGGGCGACAAGGCAACCATCATGCAAGGCGCTTGCGCGGCAAACTACCAATCAGAATCGCGCCCAGCTCATCCACCAACGTGTTGCCCAGGACCTTTCGGTAGCGCGTGGCGCAGAGGCTGTGCGTCCAGCCGAGCGCGATGTGGCAAGCAAGCGCTGGCAAGACTGCCTTCGTGGTTAGCGGTGGCGTCCCGCGGTCCCTTTTCGCCTTTGCTTAGGCGACGCAGACGGGCATTTAGTGCCTTTGTCCCTGCCGTCGGGGTTAGGTATGATACACTGTACAAGTAGCTGTACCAACCGCAACTCATTTTCCCTTTTGCCCATGACTACGTTGCCACTGTCGGTGACCCTTGAGCATATAAAAGGAGGCCCATGCGCTTAGCGAGAAGGGGTTCGTTCATTCGAAACCAGAGAACACTCACGCTAGGTCTTGTAGCTCTCAGCGCCCCTAGCAAGAACACAATACAAATCACACAAGCAGCAGAGGAGTGTTATCTCGGAGAGCTCGAAGCTGGGTAAACTGCTGGTGCTTCGCTCGATCTGCTCTTCGCGGCGATCTCGCCCCCCACCGAACGAAAGGGCTCGGTCCGCCGGTCCCATAGGTGTTCGTGGGTCGATCAGCTTCCCGACATCTTTGGCGCGCCCGGTAGGGCGTCGAGGCTGTGTGAACCTGATCCGGCGCTCACACGAGCAACATCTCCGTTTCTTCATCAACATGCCACCGAAGAAGAAGGCGAGGGCAGCGGAGCCGCCCACGTCGATCCCACCACCACCGGAGCAAGCAGTGGTGGGGTAGACGCCTAGCGAAGAGCGGGCGCCAACGAGGGAGCCCATGGCGCTGCCAAGTCAAGGACAAGGCGCGCAGACCTCGGTGTCCGTACATGCACCGTGCCCATCACAGGAGGCAGCGGGATCGGCAGGCGTCATGGTATTCACAGTACCATACGCTTGTTGGACAAAGAAACGAGCTGGTGGATCTCGGGATGCTCAAAGGCGAGCATGCACGCCAACATGCTGGCACGAAGCGAGCCGCGATCGCTGGGCGGGATCTGCTCCTTCTAACATGGTTAGAAGTCGAGCATATCCGCTCCTCGCACCGTTCGCCACTACCCCCACCACTCCAGCGAAGCCTTGGCGAGAGCTCAAGCTGCTCTGGATTACCCTCCAACAGCCGACAAGGTCGATGAATGGAGGGCCACCATTCAGTCTCATTGGCTTTGCCTAACGGCGACACTCCGCTGCAACCGACTACATCGCTGCGCAGCGGCAGGGACGACAAGGCACGAGCGGTGGCGGCGAAACCTGTGGGTGCAACCACCATGCACTCTCCACCCGAAGTCCAAGATCGCCGACTCGTCGGATCCACCTCGACAGCGACTCCACGCGTCGCCGGATCCACGAGCTCGTCGCGATCAACGCCAAGTTCTTCACGACGACAACAAGAAGACGCTTCGAACTTCGACGAGCGCGCGAAGATAAGCGGCGTCAATTGACCAGCGCGCTGGGCCCTTTGTCGACATGCATGCACCAGGGGAACCAGCGACTTGCCGTCTGCGGTAGGTTGCCCTGCGTTCACTCGTGAGCTGCGGCAAGTCGAGGGCCCGACAAGAAGAATTTCAAGCCAGATGTACGGAGAAGTACGACGGCAAGGCGCACCGTCGGAGTTCCTCAGCATCTACACCATCGCGGTGCATGCTGCGGGCGGGGCGACAAGATTACGGCCAACTACTTCCACTGGTGCTCAAGCCCAATGTCAGATCTGGCTCATGCACTTGCCGGACAACTCCATATCCTCTTGGCAGATCATGCCATCGGTTTGTCGGCACCTTCACAGAGCGGCCACAAACCTCATGGCTAAGAAAGCGACCTTCATCTGCTCGCCCAGAAGGAAGGAGAGCCCCTGCACAAGTACATTCAGAGATTCAGCCGTGTACAGCACAACATCCCAGATGTCCACCCTGCCGCGGTAATCAGCGCGTTCCATCAGAACGTGCGCAACCGCAGGATGCGGGAGGAGATGGCGATGTGCAAGATCAGAGACGTCAGTGAGCTCTATGCCCTGGCCGACAAGTGTGCACGTGCTGAAGAAGGGAGGAGACTCCCCGGAGAGAACGTAGAAGCGGGGAGGATCTCGGCGGTGAGAGACGCCCGGCAAGGAAGACCCGGCGGCGGAATAACAGAAAGAAGAAAGGCAAAGATGTGCTAGTTGTTGAGCAGTCCGGCAACAGAGGTGGCGCCAAGAAAGCCAAAGGTGGTAGCTCCGGCAAGGAGGTTGCCACTGGTACCAATTACCAGACTGGGGCGGTCGCCGACAAGCAGGACAGCTCCAACAAGCAGTACTGCAAGATCCACCGCACCAAGGGCCATGACCTCCAGAGCTGCAAGAAAGTCGAGCAGCTTGTTGAACTACAGAAGGCTGAATACGAGCGACGCGACAAGGAGAAAGCCTAGGAAGGTGCTGGAGGATCCGGAAAGAAACGTCCCGGCCGGGGAGGACGCCGCGGCAAGGACGAGCAACGGCAAGGCGACAGACCTCCCCGCGGCCGCGACAAGGATGAAGATGACGACGACGATGAAGACATGGATGATGACGAGTCCGATGAGCATGAGTTCCAGAAAGCCACGGAGGTCTTGTGCGTTGACAGCGGTGCTTCTCTGCATACTTCACACCGCCAACTCAAGCAGTGGATACGGGAAGTCAATGCAGCAGAACCATCCGTAGAGTCACGCAAGCCTCTGAAATGGTCCAGCACGCCTATCATCTTTGATATTGAGGACCACCCTGATCGCGTAACTGCGGTCGGGTGTTTGCCGATGTTGGTTTCGCCAACTATCCGCAACCTCAAGGTCACTAAGATGCTTGTTGACGGCGGGGCCGGCTTGAACTTGATCTCCTCCGTGGTACTCCAGAAACTCCTGATCCCTGACAGTGAGCTTGAAGAGACCGGCACATTCCAAGGAATCAATCCGGGAAGGAGAAAGCCGAAGGGAAAGATCACGTTGCCGGTGACGTTTGGCAGCGAGCTGAACTTCAGGACTGAGAGGGTCACTTTTGACGTTGCTGACTTCCCATTGCCCTACAATGGGATACTTGGTCGTCCAGCGCTCGCCAAATTCATGGCGGCCTCTCACTATGCATATAACATGCTGAAGATGCCAGGCCCGATAAGTATCATCTCTGTCCCTGGCGACAAGAAGGACACTCTTATCTGCACCGACAAGATCTACCGAGAAGCAGCAGCCGCAACAGATCGCAAGTCACTTGCCGCTGAAGCTCCCGGGGGGAAGAAGAAGACCAAGTCCAGCAAGAGCTCTGATGCCCACTCCGGCAAGCGCACCTCTTCGGAGTGCTGCGCTACCGTCGAGGACGCACCATCGAGCTCCACCGGCAAGTGTAAGAAGACGATGGCAGCTCCGCCGAGAAACCAAGAAGGTGTCCGCCAAGGAGGACGACACTGGTGGTACTTTCACCATCGCGCCACTCTTGACCCTAAATAGGAAGCGCGCTTGTTGCTTTCTGCTGGGCGTAATGTCGGCGTGTTTGCATGGCAACCGCTCCGACATCCCGGTGTTCCTGTGAAAGTAATTGAGCACCATCTTGCTATCTGTCCTCATGCGGGCCCGCTGCAAGTAAAGTCGAAGCAGCAAGTGAGCGCCAAGAGTTTATTGCGAAGAGATCAAGAAGTTGGAAGCAGCAGGCCTTGTCGAGAGTGCTCCATCCTACGTGGTTGGCCAATCCTGTAGTCGTATGCGAAGGCAAACGGAAATGGAGGCTTTGTATCGACTTTTACAGATGTTAATAAAGCTTGTCCCAAAGACCCATTTCAATTGCCGCGATCGACCAGATTGTTGACTCCACGGCCGGATGTGATTTGCTTTCATTTCTTGATGCATACTCAGGATATCATCGATCTTCATGGCGTAAGAGGATGAGGAGAAGACCGCATTCATCACCCCATGTGGCACACATACTGTTTTGTACTGGATGCCTTTCGGATTAAAGAATGCTGGTTCAACATTTGCAAGAGTAGTCCATCACGCTTTTGAGCCGCAAATACACGTAAATGTGGAAGCCTACATGGATGACATAGTGGTCAAAAGCAAGGACAGGGCAACTATGATTCAAGATTTAGACTGAAACCTTTGCAAATCTGGCGCAAGATCAACCTCAAGCTCAACCCCGAGAAGTGCGTGTTTGGAGTCCCTCCGCAAGCTTATCGGGTTTTTCGTGTCAGCGGGAATTGAAGCCAATCCCGACAAGATCAAGGCCATCGAGCAGATTGAAGCACCAAGCTGGCCAAGGATGTACGAAGACTTGCGGATGCGTGGCTGCTCTCAAAGAGGTTTATCTCTAGGTTCTGCTGAGCGCCTCGCCATTTTAAAAATATTGAAAAAGGCAGGTCCAATGAAATGGACTCGAAGCGGAGGCTGCGCTGCAGGACTTGAAGAGATACCTGTCCTCCACTCAATACTTGTCGCACCTAAGCCACAAGAAGTTCTTTGCTATATATAGTGGCAACCAATCAAGTGGTTAGTGCTGCGTTAGTAGCGGAGAGGGAGGCAGATGATGAGCCATGCCATGGCGAGGCATCCAGCGACAAGCAGGGGCTTCACCGACAAGCTCGTCCCGATAAAGATGGATCTTCGCAGGAGCATGAGAAGATGCGAAAAGGATGGTGCAGCGCCAGTTTACTTTGTCGGTTCCCTTACGCAAGGGGCTAGATCAAGGTACTCGGTGTGCAGAAATTGCTTTCGGCCTCCTCATGGCCTCGAGAAAGTTGTGCCATTACTTCCAAGCACATGAGATAACAGTCTTCACCGCTTCCGCTGAAAAGGATACTTCAAAATCCGTAGCAGGCAGGGATAGTCAAGTGGGCATCGAACTGTCAAGCTTTGGCCTCAAGTTTGAGAGCACTTCAACTATCCAAAGCAGAGCATTGGCAGAGTTCATAGCAGAATGGACGCCAACACAAGATGAAGAAATTCCGTAAACGAGCATACCGTCAAGGAAGCAAGCAAAGAGTGGCTCATGTACTTTGATGGTGCCTTCTCGCTGCAAAGGCGCCCGGTCTTGGGCGTGCTACTTGTCGCACCCACGGAGAGCACCTCAAATACGTAGTCCGGATGCACTTTCCCAAGGAGCAAGCAACGAACAATACCAGCAGAGTATGAAGGTTTGCTTGCCGGTCTCGTGGATCATAGCAGACCTTGGGATCAGAAGCTCATTGTCAGGGGGTGACTCACAGCTTGTCGTCCGCCAAGTGACCAAGAATTATCGAGTCCGTTGATGGAGGCTTATGTTGATGAAGTGAGAAAGCTAGAAGAGCACTTTGACGGCCTACAAATGGAATATGTTCCAAGAACTCAGAACGACATTGCAGACAGCCTGTCAAAGTGCGCCGCACTTAAGTTACCTGTGGAACCAGGGATCTTTGTGCTGAAGCTGACTCAACCGTCTGTAACGCCATCAACTGGACAGAACAAGAAAAGGAAGTTGGTTTCTGGTGACTACTTTCCGGCAGAGCTTCCTGAAGCCGCCGTCAAGAAGGTCCCCAAGATCAACACCGAGGCTGCTGAGGAGCAGTCTGCTCCGACAAGCCCAAGGGTTTGTTTCATTGAAGCAGACGCTCCCGACAAGTTTTGCTCCGGCAAACTTGCCGGGGAACATCAAGCTCGGCTGAGCCGCAGGTCTCGCCGCCAGAAGCGGATGTTCCCAGCAGCAGCAGATATGCCTTTAGTCCTTGTTTTCGAGCCACAAGCTCCAGCATGGGCACAAAGAGATTGTCCATTTCCTTCAGACAGAGAACTTCCCAAGAGCAAGAAGAAGCGGAAAGAGTAGCCCGACAATCAAGTATGTACCAGTTTGTCGACAACACACTGCATGTAAGAAGACTCAACGGGTGAAATTGAAGTGTATTCACCGAAGATGGACGAAGCTGTTGGCGAGAGATACATGGAGGCATATGCACATTGGTGAAGAGAACTTGCCGCAAAGCATTCCGCAAGGTTTTTTGGCCAACAGCCCTCCGGATGCAAGCTGCACAAGTAACCAAGTGTGAAGCGTGCATGCCCATTCCAAGCAGATACACCAGCCAGCTCAAGCTCTCGGACGATCCCTTTATCCTGGCCATTTTGGTGCGGGGCTCGACATCTCGGCCCTTTCGCCGAAGTTGTCGGGGCTTTGAGTACTTGTACGCTGTAATCGACAAGTTCACAAAGTGGCGGAAGTGGAAGCAAAGGAGAGAAGGTGACATCACAATCAGCAGTCAAGTTCTTCAGTCAATTGTTTGCCGTTTGGGATTCCTAAGTAATCATCACCGACTAATGGCACGCAATTCACGAGCCGCACCTTCATGCACTACGCCCAAGATCTTGGCGCTTAAGGTTCTGCTTCGCTTCGCATTGCTCATCCGAGAAGCAACGGTCAAGCGGAGAGGGCAATGCTGAAGTGCTGCGTGGGCTCAAGACCAGGACTTTCGACGAGGCTGCACAAGTGCGGAAGAAACGGATTGAGGAGCTACCATGGTTCTTTGGTCGATCAGACGGCGCCAAATCGAGCCATCGCCGACACCTTTCGCTCTAGTCTATGGAGCAGAGGCAGTTCTCCCCACGGAACTCGTATACGGGTCACCTTGAGTGCTCGCTTATGATGAGCTTGAGCAAGAGCAGCTGCGACAAGATGACGCACTGCTCCTTGAGGAGGACCGTCTTCAGACCGCTGTACGAGCTGCTCGTTATCAGCAAGCTTTGCGCCGCTACCATAGCCGCAAAGTTAGTGCCAGAAGTTTCGAGGAAGGCGACCTTGTTCTTCGGCGCGTTCAGTCCGCCAAGAATTCCAACAAGTTGACGCCAAAGTGGGAAGGCCCTTACCGGGTGAGACGAGTCACTAGGCCTGGCACTGTCCGCCTTGAGACCGAAGATGGCATTCCGGTAAGCAACTCCTGGAATATTGAACATCTTCGTAAGTTTTACCCATAGGGCGCGGTTGCCGGAACTTGTTCCGGCAACCACCTTTTGTACAAGTCTTGCCGATGTTGCATGTGATCCTTTGTACAAAGTCGGCATGAGACCCCGTGCATCAAGAAGCTCATGTGCTCCGCACATCTTGTCAATTTCATGTTTCTACTTCTATTTGCATGCGTTATCTGACACTTTGTGCAACACCTACCCCGGTAAGCAATAACGAGCCATAAGGCTCCATATCTTTAGTTTCTCTTCTTTCTCTTTCTCAAAGAAAGGAAGGTTCCCTCACACACAAGTTTGCCGGGGGGTGGGGGGGGGGGGAGGAGAAGATAATGCTGTGGACCAAGCGTTGCTCGAAGAAGTTTCGCCTTACTGGGAAGCAAACGACAAAAAAGCTAAGTTGCCAAAGTTTGAGCAATCAGTTTTAAATTTTTTAAGTTATCTTCCTCGAACGACTGTACTTTGTATGGAAAACCAAGCGCGGAGGAACCAACTCGTAGCTAGTTGCGCCTTACTTTGTTTCGAGTCCGCTCAACAACTTAAGTGAGCTGCAACTCGGGTTGCGATAAGGTTGATTGTCGGAAGCAACCTTTGCCCGAGAAAGGCCGACGCTCAAGACTCGAAGCTTTCGTGGCAAAGGTGCTCACACGACAAGTTCCCTAAAAGCATAGGGCAAAAACATACAAAGGAAGGAATCAAGTAAAGGAAATTATATAGCAATTACTACCCGAAATAAGAGTTATATTACAAGATAGCTTGTCGCAGCTCTAATAAGTTGTTCTCGTAATATGACCAAAGAGCGACAAGGGAAAGATAAAGCGGCGGCCTAGTCTACGCGGGTCGCCATCAACCTCTTGATCCCGCTCACCCTGTCCACAATGGTGCGACAAAGGTCTTGAGCGCCTCAAGATCAGACATCCCGGCAAGGACTTGAGGGCGTTGGTGAAGCTAAGGCCTGGATTGCGGAAGGCCACCTTCATCAAGACTTTCAAGAGCTCCTCGACAGATCTGGCGCGACTCGCCGGCCAGCTGCTTGGGATCTCTTCCCGAGTCGTTGGAGGGCCGCTACCACGCCTTTGAAGAACAAGCTGAGCTTAGCGCTGGGTTGGAGGTGCTCATCGGAGGAATATCCGAGATCCACCATCCCCAGCTCCGCCAACTCCCTCATCTATAACGCCTCGATGCGGCTATATCTCCACGGTCAAGGCACGACTTAGAGGCATAACCGCATTGAAAGCAATGTCGCAAGTGAGGTAATCTTCACACAACCCATGAAATAAATAAGGAAAGGATACATAGTTGGCTTACAGGTCCCACTTCACAATACATAAATAAACATCCATCATTCAGAGTACACTCAAGGTCCGACTACGGAACCAAAATAAAAGAAGATACCCCAAATGCTACACAGATCCCCGATCGTCCCAACTGGCACCACTCACTGATCATCAGGAAAAGACACATAGTAATCTGACCACGTTCCTCGTCGAACTCCCACTTGAGCTCGGTTGAGTCACCTGACCGCATCGTCCGAACTCATGACTGCTTTGGTAGAATCGTGAGTCACGGGACTCAGCAATCTCACCAATCGAGATCAAGACTATTTAAGCTTATAGGAAGGACAGAGTAGTAAAGTGGAGCTGCAGCAAGCGACTAGCATATATGGTGGCTACTTCGCAAAAGAGAGCGAGAAGAGAAGCAAAGCACGGACGTGAATCTAATAGCCATCAAGAAGTGATCCTGAACTACTTACGCCGACATAACTCCAACATCAGAGTTCACTTCCGGACTCCGAGAAGAGACCATCACGGTTACACACGCCGTTGATGTGTATTTTATTTGAGGTCAAACTGGTTTTCTACAACCGACATTAACAAATTCCATCTGCCTACATAACGCGGGCACGGCTTTGAAAGATATTACCTGCAGGGTGTCCCAACTTAGCCCATTATAAGCTCTCACGGTCAACGAAGGATATTCTTCTCTGGGAAGACCCGATCAATCTCGGAATCCCGGACTACAAGACATTTCGACAGCAATAAAACAAGACCAGCAAAGCCACCCGATTGTGCCGACAAATCCCGATAGGAGCTGCACATATCTCGCTCTCGTGGCACATCCGGATGAGGCAAAGGCTGAGTAAAACCAAGCCTCGAGTTTCCCGTGGTGGCCCGGCAGGCTTTCGGTTCGGGCCAGCACTCGAAGGAGCACTGGTCCGAGGATTAAAATAAAGATGACCCTCGGGCTCGAAAACCCGGGAAAAAAGGCTTAGGTGGCGAATGGTAAAACCAATGTTGGGCCTTGTGGACGAGTCTTATTCAAAGCGAACTGTCAAGGGGGTCCCATAAATCACCCAACCGTGTAAGGAACGCGAAATCAAGGAACATAACACCGGTATGACGGAAACTAGGGTGGCAAGAGTGGAACAAAACACCAGGCATTAGGCCGAGCCTTCCACCCTTTACCAAGTATATAGATGCATTAATTATAGCAGATATATATTGTGATATCCCCAACAAGTAAACATGTTCCAATAAGGAACAACATCTCCATGTTCCAACAAGGAACAAACTTCAGCTTCACCTGCAACTAGCAACGCTATAAGAGGGCTGAGCAAAGCTGTAACATAGCCAATCAACGGTTTGCTAGGAAAAGGATGGTTAGGGGCTGACATGGCAATATGGATGGCATGATATAGCAAGTGGTAGGCATCGTAGCATAGGCATAGCAAAAGAGCGAGCATCTAGCATAGCAAAGATAGAAGTGATTTCGAGGGTATGGTCATCTTGCACTGCAATGTTCTCGAGAGTTGTCGAAAGCTTGATCCTCGTAAGCGTTCTCGACAGGTTCCTCGCTCACGCACTCGTCTCCCGGCTCTACCCAAAGCAACAACACAAACAAAGGAACCACAATAAATCACGGTGCAATGCACAATCAACATGATGCAAAACATGGCATGATATGCGAGGATGCGATATGCAATGCGTGATAAAGCGCTCGGAAGGTAAATGATGAACCAGGCATCAGCTTGGCAAACCAAGTATGCCACTGGAAAGATGAGATGATTTCGCTGAAATCGATATAAAGATCACGGAATCGGATACACGGTTTGGAAATGACAAGCAAAACAAGAATGGCACAAATCTGCCATTAACAGCATGATGCCACTTAGCAAGCAACAATTAATTAAGCTACTGCACCCAAACGTACCAACAAAGTACATGGCAGTGATCTACACAAGATGCTCGACAAAAGATGAGCACTGAGCTACGGCTAGTTCACATCATAACAGGTTCAAACAAGCATGGCAAAAGTGCACAAAATATCAGGCTGGACATGGCAAAACAGCATCAGGTTGCAATGTTCAGAGCAACAAAACTACATGCTACAGGAACTTAAAATAGCAAAACATGGCATGGAATGAATCTACTCAAAGCATAGAACAAAAGTCCCTTACTGACCATAAGCCAAAAGGATCAGAAAATATAGTAACACCCATGTCAATATTGAAAGTTTCAGTTAACAGATTCAGCAACATGACATGTTAAAACTGATAACAAGTAGGCATGTTTACAAGCTCAATGCACTCACTACAGAGCCTTAAATGATAAACTAAGCATACATACATCAAGAAGACATGGCATAGAAGACATACATGGCAAGAACAATAACATAGCATACATGGATCAACCACAACAAGCTTGGCAAAATTGAATAACATGTAAACAATCTGCCAGGAAACATTTGGTAGCAAAAGTAGAGCTCGATTGACTCAAGCTATGGCACTCCATAATTGCAAACAAGGGCATGGATGGATATAGCAAGACATGTTTTACAAAACATCCTTACTGAAGTATCTCAAAATATGCATATATCTCTTGGTAGCATCAAGTTAACATGGCATCAAAATCAGCTAAACAGGGCTGAAAACAGCAACATCAGGACACCTACTTTGCATGCTTGTGCTAGTCACCACATAGATCACAAAAATACATGGAATACACCCTGGAAAGATGGCATGGCATTTTACAAAACACATGTAGGACTCAAATTCATAGGATGCACACATCAATCATGGCAAAATAACAAAGTGCAAGTTCTGTTAAGAAAGCGAAACTAAGATCACATAGCACTCTTCCAACAGCATTTCGGGCATCAAGATGAGCTTAAACGGAAATGATGCAATGAGATGAAATGATCTACTCTTGAGACGAACATTTTGACATATTATACGCGCAAAATGGAGCTATGATGACAAAGTTACACCACGCTGAAAATGCAACAAAATTCAATAATATAAAAGACTTAGGAAAAAAGGAGGGGAGAGAGGTCAATGGCGGCACTTGTAACCGAGGCCGGATCGGGCCGGGATCGGACGAGGCGGCGGCGGCGGCTCGGGCTGCTCACGGGAGGAGGAGGCAGCCGGGCGGGGCCGGGCCGAGGGGAGCCGACGGCGGTCGGCGAGGCGCCAGTGCCGCAGGCGAGGAGGCGGCCGCGGGGCAGGCGGCGGAGGAGCTCGGCGAGGGAGGCGCGACGGGCGGGCGCAGGGGCCGACCGGCGCGGCCGGGCGGAGGAGCGGGCGCTGGAGGCGGGCGCCACGGGCGGGCGCGCGACCTCGGCGGGAGGCCTCGCTCGGGCGGGCTGACACGGCCGGCTGAGGCGGGCGATCTCGGGACCGGGCGGTGCCACGTGGCACGCCTGGCTGGCCAAGGCCAGCGCGGCGGGCGACGCTGGGCCTGCCCGGACGTGTCCGGCCAGCCTGCAGAGGGGAAAATTTTAGGGTTTGGGGTGGAATGATCCGGATTTTCGGAGGTGTTTAAATAAGCATAGAGGAGCTAGGAGAGTCCAAATGAGGTGTAGTTTTCGCCACTACGATCGTGGATCGAACAGACGGAGAGCATGGAAGTGACTTAGATGGGTTATTGGGCTGTTTTGAAGGGTGTAAGGCTGCAACTTAAAAGAGGCCTCTGGAGAGTGCGGTTAACCGTTGGAGTACCAAACGAGCTCCAAATGACCGAAACTTGACCGGTGGTCTACGGTTGTATACCAAGGCCACTAGACAAACCTCGGTCCATTTCGAGAAGGTTTAGTACCGCACACGGAGAAACGTAAAAGGACCGCCGGGGGAGATAGGAGTGTCGGATTGCAAAACGGACAACGGGAAAAATGCTCGGAATCATGAGACGAACACGTATGCAAATGCGATGCACATGATGACATGATAAAAAAATGCATGACATAGACAAAATGCAAAATGAAGAAAAACCCAACCACGGAGGGAATATCATATCACAATGCCGAAAATGGCAAGAGTTGGAGTTACAAATATGGAAAGTTACTCCGGTGTTACACTGTCGATGGCGGGCGGTAATATTCACGACCACGGTCCAAAGGCTCCACATTCTCTCCCAAGGTGCTACTGGGCGGCGTGAGCACTCGCCAACAGCGCCTGGGCCATTTTGATTTTCTTCTCAACAAGGCCACCTCCCCGCCTTGGCGCCATCCATTGGGCTCAAGATCAAAGTAGGCCGCCCAGCTCGAGATCCGCTGGAGTCCTTGATTACGGCTGAAGCTCAGGTGCTCCTCTCGCGAGACGGCCCTGCAGCTCGCCAAGAGTGTAGGCGCCCTTCTCTCAAGGCCATGCTTGAGTGCAGCAAGCTCCTCGCGCTTTCTTAGATTGGCCTCCACCAAGGCCACCACTCGGCTCTCCAGCCTCCTTCTGATACCTCCTCTGCATGCAGCTGCGCCCTTGCTTCCTTTGAGAGCCCTCATCAAATGTTTGTTGCTGCAAGCTCCTCTTCATGGCTGTCAAGATTGATCTTCCGCTGCGCCAGCTCGCCTTCCCCGCGCAGATAGCTTCTCGGCGGTAAGTCATTGCTCCTCGCCTTCACTCTCTCGAGGATGAGAAGGCTTTGCGCTGCCGGCTTAAGTCGCCTCCCGCCTCCGCTAAGGATCGAGAGCTTGGTTGATGCCCCGAGCTCCTCCAGCAGCTTCTCTATGTCTCTCCGCCTTGACAAGTGCTTCCCGGATTCCAGCTTGGCTTGTCGGGTGCGGTAAGTGTGGCTTCG
>JAHIAM010004808.1:0-51851 GCA_021605205.1 Aegilops longissima
CTCGGCGTCAATCGTTTGCGCCACTAAGACCGTCCATCTGCTACACCCCGATGAAATAATGGCTACAATGCTAATCGGTTCAAAATGCGAGGCAAGGCTCTATGCCTTGAATGCATTGAGCGCCGCACCTTCGAGGGCATTGAAAACATTCTGTCGTTTGCGATTTCCAAGGCGTTTTCTGAAGAACTTCGAGGATTCCCCTACTAGAGCTGTCGAATTCGTCATCGACTTGAAACCGGCACCACTCCTATAATGGCGACCTACAAGATGCCGCGCATGAACTCCTTGAGCTAAAGGAGAAATCGACAAATCTCTTCAAAGCGGCTTCATTAGCCCAAGTTGCTCTCCTTGGGAGCACCTTCTCTCTTGTCAGAAGAAGGATGGGACAAACCGATTGGTCCAAGACTACCGTCCTATAAATCAAGCTACCATTAGAATAAGTATCCTCTTCCTCGGATCAATGATCTTTATGATCAATTGGCTGGTTAAATCGGTGTTCTCGAAACTTCGACTTGAGGTTGGGTTACCACCAGATCCGTGTTAGTGAGGAGGATATCCCCAAGACCGCATTTGTGACTCGTTATGGTTCTTACGAGTACACCGTCATGTCTTCGGCAACCAATGCTCCAGCTACTTTCTCTGCTTTGATGAACTATATATTCATGGATTACCTCGACAAGTTTGTCGTGGTTTATCTGGATGATATCCTGATCTTTTCAAGAATGAAGAAGAACATCTTGAACATCTTAGTCTTGTCTTTGGAAAAGCTACGAGGCATCAACTCTATGCCAAGTTCTCCAAATGTGAATTCGGCTTCCCGAGTAACCTATCTTGGGCATGTCATTTCTAAGGATGGTATTGCCGTCAACCACGAAAAGAGTTCAGGCTATTCTCGATTGGACTCCTCCGAAGAGCGTTAAGCAAGTCGAGAAGTTTCTCGGTCTGCCAGCTATTGCCGTCGATTCATCGAGAACTTCTCCAAGATTGCGAGCCCTAACTAACCTATTGCATAAGGCGTCAAGTTCAATGGGCGAGATAAAGTGTCGGGAAAGTTTCCGGGCACTCAAAGACAAGTTGACTTCTGCCCGAGTGCTAGCTCCTCCCGATACTAAGAAGGACTTCGTCATTTACTTGCGGCGCTTCCGTCAAAGATTAAGCGGTGTCCTAATGCAAAAGCGCAAAGTGGTTGCTTATGCCTCTCGACAATTAAGCCCTCACGAAGAACTACCCAGTTCACGACCTCGAACTTGCTGCTGTCATTCATGCCTTTGAAGCGATGGCGACATTACCTTCTCGGTAACCGTTCGAGATCTTCACGACCACCAAAGTCTGAAATGTCTGTTTACTCAGCCAGACACTGAACCTCCGTCGGCGGAGATGGATGGAAGCTTGCGAGACTTTGATTTGGGTATTCCTATCTCTGAGCAAGGCTAATGTAATGGCTGATGCCTTGAGCATAAGTCTTCTGTAACCACCTTGAGTTCACAAAGTTCAGCCCCACTTGTTGAAGAATTAGAAGCTGAACCTCCATATTGTGCCTCGGCTTTCGCTCCCCCTCCTCGGAGTTCATAGATGAATCTCCGTGTTGTTCCCAGGGTTCCCTCTATACCACTGGCTGTTGAACTCCGATCTCGTGGGCACCATAAAGACAATGCAGGGATTTGACTCAGAAGTCTACAAGATTAAGCAAGACATCAAAAAAATCCCTCATCCTTCACTATTCTGATGATGGCGCCTTGTACTTCAAGCCGCCTAGTGGTGCCGTGTAAGAAGGAAAACCTGAATATGACTCGAGAAGGTTATGAAAGAAGCTCATGATCGCCTCTATGTATCCACCACTAGCGTACAAAGATGTATCAAGACATTAAATCGAGATTACGGTGGTCTAATATGAAGCGAGGACATTGCTACGCTATGTTCTTTGAGTGTGATGTTTGCCGTCGTATCAAAGCAGAACATCAAAGGCCTTGGAACTCTGCAACCTATCTCTATTCCCGAATGGAAATGGGACCATGTTGAAATGGACTTAGATCCTGGATTTCCCAAATGGAAAATTGATGCAATTCTTGTCGTCATTGACCGGCTTTCTAAAGTTGCACATTTTGGGGTCAAAGAAAGCGATCACTGCTAGTCATTTGCAACCTCTTAAATTTTGTTTCACTTCACGGTATTCCCTTGGTTATCGATTGGACCGTGGGCTTATTCACTTCAAGATTAGGGCAAGTTTTCAAGAAGCTATGGAACTCATTTATCCTTGATCTTGTTTTCATCCTTCTCAAGGGCAAGTTGAGCGTGTCAACCAAATTCTCGAAGACATGCTTGAGCTTGTGTTTTCCTTGACAAGAAATGGGAGGAATCTCTCCATTTTGAGTTCTCTTATAATAATAGCTATCAAGCTAGTGGAAGATGGCCCCCTTGAAGTGTTATATGGGCGAAAGTGCGAACCCCTCCTGTTGAAACGGGGCGTCCACTCTTGGTCCGGATATTATCAACATGCGAAGAACAAGTCCGATTATTAGCGAGAATCTCAAGAACTGCTCGATCCCGTCAAAAGTAATTATGATCGTCATCACAAAGACATGGTCTATCAACCAAAAAGGCCTATCTTGGCGTTAACCTGAAGGTGCTCACCGCTTGGGATCGGCAAACTAGCTCCCTGCTATATTGGCCCATTCACTATTCGGAAAAGCGTGGAAAAGTGGCTTACCTTGGAGCTTTCGAACCTTTCTCGGGTTCACGATGTGTTCCACGTGTCCCAACTCGGCGCTTCAAGGACCCAATCCAAGCGATGGACCATGAAGTGCTCGAATTAACGGGACCTCTCCTAAAAGAGCATCCGGTCCGCATTCTCGACCAAGCTGAAACGCCCGCGTCGGGAAAGCGATCAAGTTCCTCAAAGTCGGTGGTGAATCACCTAAAGGCGAAGCCACACAGGAACCGAGGATTCTTGGAGATGAATATCCCACTCTTTCCTTCCCTCCTAAATCTGGGGCGAGATTTCTTGTAAGGAGGAGATTTGTAACACCGGATAATTAAGCTACAATAATCACCCCGTTCGTGACTAAACTCACGTTGATTCGAACCGGTCTAAAACAAATTCAAAACAAAAGCAAGCGATAAAAAGTTTCAAAAACTAAAAATAAAATGTTCAGGGGTTGTCTAAAATAACAAACCTAATTATGGTGGGGTGCACAAAATTTTGTAAAGTGTTTTGTTATTTTAAATAAGCTAAAACAGAAAAGAAGAAAAAGAAAAATAAAATAAAATAAAATAGAAAGAGATGTGGGGAGAAACCCTTTGGCCCATGCAGCCCCCCCACAGCCCGATCGCCGCCATGAGCCCAATGCCAGCCCCCACATATCACTCCCCCAGTCGGTGGAACCTAGCTCACTCCCCTCCCGATCCCTTTCCCCCTCCCCTTGTCTGGATCGGGATCCACTCCTCGCCCCCTCATGGCGACCCCCGCCCGACACACGTCGCCTCCCCTGCGCCCCTACCGCCGTGCAGGACCCCCTCTACCGCGTGCCCTCCTCGCCATGAGGTGTCCCACCCCCCCAGCCTCACGGGTCCTCCCAGGCACGGCCGCCTCCGACTCCTCCTCGTCGGTGGCCTCGAGCTCCATCGAGCCGCCGTCATAGACCCCGGCCCGTGAGCCGCCCTCACCCCTCGCTCCTCTCCCCTCCCGAGCAGCCTTGGCCAGGCCCCGTCGCCCGCTCGGCCCGCCCTCCTCGCAGCCACAGCCGCCCGCCCATGCCGCCGTTCCCCGCCTCCTCTCCCCTCCTCCTGCGGCCCCTCTCCCCTCCGCCCTTGCAGCCCCTCCCGTGGATCCGTCGCGCCCCTCCCCGTGGCGCAGTCACGAGGCCAGCTCCGTGTGGCTCGGCCTGTGACCCCCTCCCGGCGCATGCACCCGGCAGGCGAACCTCCTCGTCGCCTCCCTCGCCCATGCCCGTTCGCCGGGTCGGCGACCCCTCCCATTCGAGACCCGCCCTCCGCATGCTTCATTGCGCCGACCCCTGTTTGCCGAGCACGAAGTCGGATGCTCGGCGCCTCCTCGCCCAGGAACCACCGACTCCGGCCCACTGCCGCGTGCCACACAGGGCCCCTGCCAGGCCATGGGCCGGGGGCCCCTCTCTCTGTTGACTCGGTCGTGGTGACAACCCCCCAAACAGCGACATGGGGCCCGCCCAAGGGCGTTTAAAAAAAAAAGGAAAGGAAAATGAAAATTTAAATAAAATGAATAAAACTAATTAATTAATTAATTAATTAATTAATTAATTAAGTAATTAATTAATCTAACTAATCTGATTAATTAACACGATAACTAATTAACCTAATTAACTATTGTTAATTAAACTTAATTAGTTAATTAGTTAGAGTGTATAATGACAGGACCCACATCGCGAGTTGAGTTAATCAACCATTGGCTGACGTCGGCATGACATCATCTTGCGTCATAAATACATTTTGAATTAATTAAATAATTAATTAAATTCAGAAATTATTATAATCTTTTAAAATCATATCTTTTAATCCGTAACTCGGTTAAAATATTTTCAACATGAAAGTTGCTCGAGCAGCGAGGCGAATCCGGATCCGGATCCGTTCGTCGCCACACACCCTAACCTATCAGACCTGCAACTTTTCCCCTCGGCTCCTGCTGAAAACCACGAAACCGGGAATACTTTCCGGATGTTTCCCATAACCCGTACCCCCATACCACGTTAGAACACGCCTAGCATCGCTTCTTGACATATCATGCATCGATATGCATCTGTTTACTTAGTATTCATTGTTTCTTCCCCTCTTCTCTCCGGTAGACTACAGGACAAGCGCTGCTACTAGCCGGTTGACTACGGTGTTGGCCCCTCTCTCTTGCGAGCAACGGCAAGGCCCCCCCTGATCACGGATATCGCCTACTCTTATCTACGCTTGCATTAAGTAGTATAACATATTCTGTTTTTGAGATACTCCTCTTTTGCACATAACTTTGTCTTATAACCACATTGTACCTTGCAATCCTATATGCTTAGTATAGGATGCTAGTACTCATCATGGCCCTACTTTCTTGTCCGTCGGCGTGCTATACTATCGGGCCGTGATCACTCGGGGTTGATCACGGGTATATACTACTCTTGTACAATGATACTATGAGACTAAAGTCGAATGGTGATGGAGCACCATGAGTGGATCTTTGGGCGGAGGCGGCAGGCGGTTGAGACCGCCTAGGAGAGAGTGGGCACAGCCTGCCGAGGCGTTCCACGGATACTGCTGCAGCTTGCGAGATCTTGGTATTTGATCTGGGTTAGCTCTGAGCTCACTAACCATCTCTGAGGAGTAGTTATGGGTATCCGGCGTGGTGGTCGGCGAAGCACCGAGCGTCGTGACAGACGGCCTTGGCGGATTGGCTGGAAACGCTGATGGGCTAGATGCGCTTCGGCCGATGCATAGCGTGGTGTGCTTTCGAGGCGATGGGCCCGACCCTGCGTGCTTAGGTTTGAACGTGTTGGCCTCTGTTGTGCCTAGGTTGGGAATGCGGCGTGTTGATCTTCATGACGGGCATGACCGAGGAAAGTGTGTCCGGCCAAATGGGATCAAGCGTCTTTGGTAAGATGGTGCACCCTGCGGTGATTAATCTATTGAATAGCCGTGATCTTGATAACAGGGCGACTTGGAGTTGTACCTTGAGCTTATGACAACTAGAACCGGATACTTGATAAAACACACCTTTCAAGTGCGGATAGAACCGGTGGTCGCTCTCGCTCGAGGGATATGGCGAGGATTGCGGGTGGGATTATTGCTATATGATGTTACTTGGAGGACTTGATTGCCCCCTCCTACTGTTGCAAGCAGGTGTCGAAAGCGTAGTCTTCGTTAAGACTAGCTATCCCCTTTTATTACGGCATTACTGATTCGGTCCTGATGTGGCCCTTTACATATATCCATGCATGTAGTGTTAGCTCCTTGCTTTAAAATTGCTGGATGAGTACTCACGGTTGTGTTTCCCCTTTCCCCCCTATCTATACTCGTTGCTGCAGCCAAACTTTGGAGCCGAGCGAGCCATGCGTCGATGGCGACTACTACTGCAGAGGTGCCTACTACTACGTGCAGCCAGCGGCGACCGGGGAGTAACCTAGGAGGATCCCAGGCGGAGGCTGTTCCTCTGATCGTCATATCGATTTGTGCTAGCCATCTAATGGCAACTTGTTTAACATATACTCAAGATATTGTTGCTTCCGCTGACTAAGTCTATGATCCGAACGTATTCGAGCCCTCGAGGCCCTGGCTTGTATTATGATGCTTGTATGACTTATTTTAATTGTAGAGTTGTGTTGTGATATCTTCCGTGAGTCCAGTCTTGATCGTACACATTTGCGTGCATGATTAGTGTCTGATTCATCGGAAATCCACCGAAACCTGTGAGTAGCGTCGACTTTCCCGCTCCTCGCGTCATGTACCTACGTCATGGATGGAAGACTTTCGCTCATGTCCACAGCGGCGATGGGGCTCGTTCTCTACTTCAAATTAATGGAGAGCGGCCTGCTCTCCGTCAAGGAATCTTGGGGACCATCGAACTGCCTAAAGTGCTGCATCAGAGCTCCTCGATGATGAGGGACTCCTCCTCAGCGAGGAGTAGCCAGGGAGGGCAGAAACTGCTTCAACGAGAAGCGTTGATGTCTACTACAACCTTCTTCTTGTGAACATTGTTGGGCCTCCAATGCGAGGAGGTTTGTAGAGACGATGTAAATTTCCCTCAAGTGGATGACCTAAGTTTATCAATCCGTGGGGAGGCGTGGGATAAAGATGGTCTCTCAAAACCCTGCAACCAAATAACAAAAGTCTCTTGTGTCCCCAACACACCAATACAATGGTAAATTGTATAGGTGCACTAGTTAAGCGAAGATGGTGATACAAGTGCAATATGGATGGTAGATATAGGTTTTGTAATCTGAAAATATAAAAACAGCAAGTTAACAAAAGCGATAAAGTGAGCGTAAGCGGTATGCAATGCGTTGAAACAAGGCCTACGGTTCATAATTTCACTAGTGCAAGTTCTCTCAACAATAATAACATAATTGGATCATACAACTATCCTCAACATGCAACAAATAGTTACTCCAAAATCACTAATAGCGGAGAACAAGCGAAGAGATTATTGTAGGGATCAGAAACCACCTCAAAGTTATCCTTTAAATCGGTCTATTCAAGAGTCCGTAGTAAAAAACAACGCTATTCTTTCCGTTCGATCTATCATAGAGTTAGTACTAGGATAACACCTTAAGACACAAATCAACAAAACCCTAATGTCACCTAGATACTCCAATGTCACGTCAAGTATCCGTGGGCATGATTATCGATATGCATCACACAACCTCATATTCATCTAACCAACACAAAAGTACTTCAAAAAGTGCCCAAAGTTTCTGGGAGAGTCAAGGCGGCGTGTGTGCCAACCCCTATGCATAAGTTCACGAGGTCACGGAACAGTTGATCACCAGCATACATCAAGTGAATCACATGATATCCCATTGTCAACAGATAAGCACATGCAATACATACATCAAGTGTTCTCAAATCTATTACAAAGAGTGGGGGAGAAACATCATAAGATCCAACTATAATATGGCTTCGCGATACATCAAGATCATGCCAAATCAAGAACACGAGAGAGATCAAACACATAGCTATTGGTACATACCCTCAGCCCGGGTGAACTTCTCCCTCCTCCGTCATGGAGGCGCGGGATGATGAAGATGGCTTGGTGAGGATCCCCTCCGCGAGTGCGGAGCAGGTCCCGATTGGTTTTTGGCTGGGCTGGAGGTGGCGGAACTCGATCTAGGTTATTATTTACGGGGGTTTACGTATATATAAGAGTTTTGGCATCGGGAACAAGTCGGGAGGGTGATGCCCCCCACCCTCTTGGGCAGCCGGGACTCTTACGCCCAATTCTTTACTCCATGGCCTTCTTATGGTCAAAAATAAGTTCCGTAAAGTTTTAGGTCAATTGGACTCCATTTGGTTTCCTTTTCTGATACTCAAAACAAGGAAAAACGGCAACCTTCCAGGCTATAGGTTAATAGGTTAGTCCCAAAAATCATATAAATGCATATAAAACATCCAAGGTTGATAATATAATAGCATGGAACAATCAAAAATTATAGATCGTTGGAGGCGTATCAAGCATCCCAAGCTTAATTCCTGCTAGTCCTCGGTAGGTAAATGATAAAAACAGAATTTTGATGTGGATTCTACCTAACATAAATTCAATGTAATTTTCTTTATTGTGCATGAATGTTAGATCCGAAGATTCAAGACAAAAGTTTAATATTGAAATAAAATAATAATACTTCAAGCATACTAACGAAGCAATTATGTCTTCTCAAAATAACATATCCAAAAGCTCATCCTACAAAATCATATAGTTTGGCTATGCTCCATCTTAATCACACAAAATGTTCTCATCATGCACAACCCGATAAAGCCAAGCAATTGTTTCATACTTTATAATTCTCAAACTTTTTTCCTTTCACGCAATACATGGCCTTGAGCCATGGACATAGCACTATGGGTGGAATATAATATGATGGGTGTTGTGTGGAGAAGACAAAAAGGAGAAAGTCTCATTGTGGCAGCTAATAAGCGGGCTAGGGAGCTGCCCATCAATTGATGTCAATGCAAGGGTAAGTTTCCATGCAGCGGATGCACTAGAGCTATAAATGTGAAAGCTCAACAAAAGAAACTAAGAGGTGTGCATCAACTTGCTTGCTCACGAAGACACAGGGCATTTGAGAAGCCCAATATTGGAATATACAAGCCAAGTTCTCTAATGAAAATTTCCACTAGTATATGAAAGTGAAAAACAAGAATCTCTATCATAAGATCATGGTGCTACTTTGAAGCACAAGTGTGGAAAAAGGATAGTAGCATTGTCCCTTTTTATTTCTCTTTTTTCTTTTTTTTTCTTTTTTGGGCCTTCTCTTTTTTATTAGAAGCCGTTCTTTTTTGTTGGCCTTTTTGGGACAATGCTCTATGTGATGATCATCACACTTCTATTTATTTACAACTCGATACTAGAACAAAATATGACCCTATGAGTGCCTCGTGATGTGCTTAGGGATGGGCAATGAATCAAAAGAGTGACATGTATGAAATTATGCATGGTGGATTTGCCAAATCGATGTCAACTACATGATCATGCAAGGCAACGACAATGATGAGCGTGTCATAATAAGCGGAGCGGTTGAAAGTTGCATGACAATATATCTCCGGATGGCTATGGAAATGCCATAATAGGTGGTATGGTGGCTGTTTGAGGAAGATATAAGGAGTTTTATGTGTGATGATCTAACATATCCAGGGTTTGGATGCACGGCGGTTGCACCAACTCTCAAGGTGAAAAGGCAGTGCAGTGCCGAAGAGGCTAGCAATGATGGAAGGGTGAGTCGTATACTCCATGGACTCAACATTAGTCATAAAGAACTCTCATACTTATTGAAAAAATCTACAAGTCATCAAAACCAAGCATTACAGCGCATGCTCCTAGGGGATAGATTGGTAGGAAAGACCATCGCTAGTCCCGACCGCCACTCATAAGGATGACAATCAAAAACACCTCATGTTTCAAATTTGTCACTAGCAGTTACCTATCGTGCATGCTACAGGACTTGCAAACCTCAACATAAGTATTTCTCAATTCCGTAATTACTCAACTAGCATGACTCAAATATTACCATCTTCATATCTCAAAACAATCATAAGTATCAAACTTCTCATAGTATTCAATGCACTCTATATGGAAGTTTTTATTATACCATCTTGGATGCCTATCATATTAGGACTAATTTCATAACCAAAGCAAATTACCATGCTGTTCTAAGACTCTCAATATAATATAAGTGAAGCATGAGAGTTCATCTATGTCTTTAAAATAAAACCACGCGTTCTCTAAAAGGATATAAGTGAAGCACTAGAGCAAACAACAAACTACTCCGAAAGATATAAGTGAATCAGCATAGTCGAATAATTATGCAACTATGTGAAGACTCTCTAACATTTAAAATTTCAGATCTTGGTATTTTATTCAAACAACAAGCAAAACAAAAGAAAAAATAAAATGGCGCTCCAGCAAAACACATATCATGTGGTGAATAAAAATATAGCTCAAGTAAAGTTACCGTGAGCGAAGGCGAAGAGGGGATGCCATCAGGGCATCCCCAAGCTAACTCTTAGTTGTCCTTGAATACTACCTTGGGGTCCCTTGGGCATCCCAATCTTAGGCTCTTTCCTCCTTATTCCATAGTCCATCGAATCTTTACCCAAAACTTGAAAACTTCACAACACAAAACTCAACAGAAAACTTCGTAGGCTCGTTAGTATAAGAAAATAAAACCACCATTAGGAACTGTTGTGAACTCATTCTAAATTCATATTGGTGTAATATATACTGTATTCCAACTTCTCTATGGTTCATACCCTCCGATACTACTCATAGATTCATCAAATAAGCAAACAACACATAGAAAACAGAATCTGTCAAAAACAGAACAGTCTGTAGTAATCTGTATCAACGTATACTTATGGAACTCCAAAAATTCTGAAATAAATGGGTGGACCTGAGGAATTTGTCTATTAATCATCTTAAAAAGAATCAACTTAAAATCACTCTCCAGTAAAAATGTCAGCTAATCTAGTGGCGCTAAAGTTTCTGTTTTTTACAGCAAGATCATAAAGACTTCACCAAGTCTTCCCAAAGGTTATACTTGGCACAAACACTAACTAAAACACAAAAACACATCTAACCAGAGGCTAGATAGATTATTTATTACTAAACAGGAGCAAAAGCAAATGACAAAAATAAGATTTGGTTGCCTCCCAACAAGTGCTAATGTTTAATGCCCCTAGCTAGGCATGATGATTTCAATGATGCTCACAAAAAGATAAAAATTAAAACATGAAGAATATGAATAGCACATTAAGTCTAACCCACTTCATATGCATAGGGATTTTGTGAGCAAACAACTTATGAGACAATAATCAACTAGCATAGGAAGGCAAAACATAGCTAAAACTTGAAGCACATGGAGAAACCTGATATTATGCAATTCCTACAAGCATATGTTCCTCTCTTATAATAATTTTCAGCAGCATCATGAATGAATTCAACAATGTAACCATCACATAAAGCATTCTTTTCATGATCTACAAGCATAAATTTTTATTGCTCTCCACATAAGAAAATTTCTTCTCATGAATAATAGTGGGAGTGGCATAAGAAACTCGAATACTATAAATTATTTCCACATTGAAAGAATAAAGTTCAGAAAAGAGGTAATCATAATCATGACAAATTTTATAAATATAATCAATACTTTTCTTTTTATAGCATATATCATCACAATAATTATCATAAGTAGAAACTTTGTTCTCATCATAATCGATTGAAACCTCTTCCAAGGTAGTGGAATCATGGTAAATAAAGTCATGACCTCTCAAATCCATTTCATATTTATCACAATAAGATTCAACATCCTCCAAAATAGTGGGATCATTACTTCCTAAAATTGACACTCTTTCAAACCCACTTTCATCAGTATAATCATCATAAGTAGGAGAGCGCTATCTATCATCATAATAAATTTGCATATCAAAACTTGGGAGGCTAGAAATATCATCTTCATTAAACATAGCATCCCCAAGCTTGGGACAAACATTAATTGCAGAAAATATATTCTCAAACATGTCATTCTCATCAAACATAGAATTCCCAAGCTTGGGCCTTTTTCATATCATAAGCATAATCACTCATCATTAATAGTATGGATAGCACCAAAGCAATTATCATCATCACAATGAGTAATAGGAGCAATATCAATTGGGCGGGATACCTTTTTACCTTTGCTTCTCCGTCTTTTATTTTTCTTCTTCACATCATGTGGGTTTAATCCTCCTTTTGGAGCTCCTTATTAATGAGATTGGTTGAATAGAAACCTCCCTCGTCACTGATTCATCATAAGAAAGAATAGGAGGATATTGAAATCACTTCCCCTTTCATTAGTATTCTCTTCATCTTCTGTTTGTTTTCTTTTCTTTATGTAATTGGTAATATAAGGATTTTCAATGCAATTCACCGCACAATAGATAAAAATTTCTTCGGATCAAAATCAAGAACTTTATCAAGGACAAATTCTGGCATATCTTTAGTTATCGTTTCATTTCTTCATAACCCAAAGCAAACTAAGTTCATTATGATGTGCAAGGAAATCAAGTCATCACAATTTTTGGACCACGATCGATAGTGAACCAATTTGCATTGGTGATTTAAATAATCACGTTCATTGTAAAGTTCACAAGGATAAAGAAATTTAAATTTTTAGCACAAGCATCTAGCCTCTCTTGCAACCATTTAGTTTCTAAATACTTATGCCTCTTGCAAAATCTATCTTCCCTATTTGGTGTGTACTTGCAAACTCTATGCACTCCACAAAAATTGACATGCTTATAAGAGACATTTTCATCATGACTAGTGCAATCATCATTAGTACTATGGATATTCAAAGAGTTCATACTAACAACATTGCAATCATGCTCATTATTCACATATTTAGTGCAAACATTCTAATGCGTTATTTTTCTAGCACTTGAGCACAATTCAGAATCCTTATTTTCACGAAAGACATTAAAAAGATGAAGCATATGAGGCATCCTCAATTCCATTTTTGTAGTTTTCTTTTATAAACTAAACTAGTGATAAAACAAGAAACAAAAGATTCGATTGCAAGATCTAAAGATATACCTTCAAGCACTAAGCTCCCGACAACGGCGCAACAAACTGCTTGATGTCTACTACACAACCTTATTCTTGTAGATGTTGTTGGGCCTCAAGTCTGAAGATTTGTAGGGCAGTAACAAATTTCCCTCAAGTGGATGACCTAAGGTTTATCAATCCGTGGGGCGTGGGATTAAGATGATCTCTCTCAAACAACCCTACAACCAAATAACAAGAGTCTCTTGTGTCCCCAACACACAATACAATGGTAAATTGTATAGGTGCACTAGTTCGATGAAGAATTGGTGATACAAGTGCAATATGGATGGTATATATATAGGTTTTGGAATCTGAAAATATAAAAACAGCAAGTTAATAAGCGATAAAAGTGGCGAAAAGCAGTATTGCAATGCTAGGAAACAAGGCCTATGGTTCATACTTTCACTAGTGCAAGTTCTCTCAACAATAATAAGCATGGATCATATAACTATCCTAAACATGCCAAAGAGTCACTCAAAAAGTCACTAATAGCGGAGAACAAATGAAGAGATTATTGTAAGTGCGAAACCACCTCAAAGTTATCCTTTCTAATCGATCTATTCAAAGTCCGTAGTAAAATAACACGAAGCTATTCTTTTAATTCGATCTATCATAGAGTTAAGTAGGATAACACCTTAAGACACAAGTCAACCAAAACCCTAATGCCACCTAGATACTCTATGTCACCTCAAATAATAGTGGGCATGATTATCGATATACATCACACAATCTCAGATTCATCTATTCAACCAACACAAGTACTTCAAAGAGTGCCCCAAAGTTTCTACGGTCGAGATGAAAGCGTGTACCAACCCCTATGCATAAGTTCACAGGGTTCACAAACATAAGTTGATCACCAAAATGTACATCAAGTAGATCATGATATCCCATTATCACCACAGAGATAAGCACATGCAAGACATACATCAAGTGTTCTCAAATCCTTAAACACTCAATCCGATAAGATAACTTGAAGGAAAACTCAATCCATTACAAGAGAGTGGGGAAGAAACATCATAAGATCAACTATAATAGCAAACTCGCGATACATCAAGATCGTGCCAAATCAAGAACACGAGGAGAGAGATCAAACACATAGCTCTTGGTACATACCCTCGGCCCGGTAAACTACTCCCTCCTCGTCATGGAGAGCACCGGGATGATGAAGATGGCCACGGTGAGGGATCCCCCCTCCGTGAGGTCTTAGAACAGGTCATTGGTTTTGAGTAGCTCTGAGAGGCTTTTCGGTGGCGGAACTCCCGATCTAGTTATGTTCTAGGGGTTCTTGTATATATAAGAGAGTTTTGGCGTGGGGAACAAGTCGGGGTCGGGGCTGTCCACGAGTGGGAGGCGCGCCAGGGGTGGAGTCGCGCCCACCTCGTGAGTAGCCGGGACTCTTACGGCCCAACTCTTTTACTCCATGGACTTCTTACGGTCCAAAAATAAGTTCGTGAAGTTTTAGGTCAATTGGACTCGTTTGGTTTTCCTTTTCTGCGATACTCAAAAACAAGGAAAAAATGCGGCACTAGGCTCTGGAATTAATAGGTTAGTCCCAAAAATCATATAAAATAGCATATAAATGCATATAAAACATCAAGGTTGATAATATAATAACATGGAACAATAAAAAAATTATTAATACGTTGGAGGCGTGTCGAGCGTCAGCGGGGGCCGCCGACCTCGACTCGGCCCGCGTCGGCCTCCCCTCGGCCGGGCACCTGGCGAGGACTTCCTCGTCAAGCTCTCCATTGGCGGCGTTCGAAATACCTCCTTAGGCGGTGGCTTAGGAAGGCGAAGAAGGCGAAGAAAGGCGGGTTGGCGGGCCGTCAAAAATCGAGTATCTTACGGGCACCGGCATCATCACGCGTATTGTCGACCCGGCCTCATCTTCGGCTCTCTCGGCGTCTTCTGCTGCTCGTACTGCCTGGGCGTTCTTTTGCCCTCACGCTATCTCGTTCCATCTTAGAGAGAGGGACAAGAAAGGGATACGAATCTTATCTGGTTTGTAAGCCTGCGGGCATTTGTTAAATTTAGAACTTTTAATCCCTTGCTCATGTTTTTCATTACTGTATGAACTGTACCTATATGGGACGTTTTAATGAAAAAGGGTGCTTGTCGAGTTCTTTGTGCGTGGCGAGGCCCATTCAAGGTGAATCCTTGTTATTTTAAGATAAACATTGTCGCCCGACAGCGGCCTTGTGATCCTTACTTCATTCGACCATTCTCACGCTCTTGGCGGAGGCGGAAGTGAAAGGAAATGGTTCGTTTATTTCCTGCCATCGCGACTATGACGATTCGACCGAGGGAATAGTTCTGGTGCAGGAAAAGGGAACCGGTGGCCTAGGAATAAGCAGGTTTCATACATCTCAACTCCATACAGGGAATGCACAATAGGGAAAAACACTTACTGGATTTGCAGCCCCGGCAACCTTAGCTTCAGTGGTTGGGTCTTGTGTCGCAGCCCCAAGCAACCTTGTGTCGCCGGCGAAGTCTTGACTTGTTCTCTTTCTTCCAACAGCTCATGAAAACATCCATGTACCTGCAGACCAAGAGGATGAAGCGAATAGAGATGCACACTCGACCTCTATGCTGGGGTTAGTCTCCGCTAAGCACTATCAACCCTAACAGGGAGAGACTTGACCTAGCATGCATTCTAAAACTTAGAGCGTAACTTCATTTATTATACTCGGGGTCTCGCTGGCTTTGTCTGAAGGTTTCGTGCCTTGCCGGCAAGGCTTGTACAAAAATTGGTTTGCGGTAAGCTGCGCCTTATGGGTAAAACTTGCGAATATGTTCAATGTTAGAGGAGTTGCTCACTGGAATAGCATCTTGGTCTCGAGCGAATTGTGCGAACTGGTGACTCGTATTACCGATAAGGGCCTTCCACTTTGGTGTCAACTTGTTGGAATCTTGGCGATTGAGCGTGCGAATAACAATGCCTTCCTCAAAGCTTGGGCATGAACCTTGCGGCTATGGTAGTGGCGCAAGGCTTGCTGTTGTGGCTGCTCTCCACGGCCGCCCGAAGGCGATCTTCTGAAGGGCGTTGCGTCATCTTATAATTGCTCTTGCTCAAGCTTCGTCATGTCGAGCACTTTCGAGGTGACCATATGTGAGTTACGTAGGGGAGAACTGCGCCCTTTATACCGGGGTAAAGGGTGTCACGGCGGTGGCTCGATTTGGCGTCGTTACGATTGACCAAAGAACCGCCGACAATCAATCCAGTGCCTTAGCTCTTGTGCAGCTGTCAAAGTCTTTGTCTCGGACCTTGCGGTTCAGCATTTGCCCTCGGCGTGGCCGTTGCTGCATGGGTGTGCCATAGGCGAAGCAGACCTTCTTTGCGAGGTCTTGGATGTATTGCATGAAGGTGTGGCTTGAACTACGTGCAGTTGTCGTTGACTCTGTTTGGCATACAAAATGGCAGACTAGCCCTTGAAGAACTTGGCGGCTGGCTGCGCTGTCACCTTCCTCACTGCTTCCACCTCCGGCCACTTTGTGAACTTGTCAATGCAATGTACAAGTACTCAAAGCCCGAAGCAACTGCAGGGAAAGGGCCTAGTATCGAAACCCCAGACGAAAATGGCGGGAGAGAATTATTTGAAGGGCTTAAGCTGGTTGATGAAACTTCTTGAATGGGCCGACCGCTTCACACGGTGACTAGCACCATTGCATCTGGAGGCGATGGGCAGAAGAAACCTTGGAATGCCTTGCAAGGGCCCTCGACCCTATGAAGAACCACATATGCCTTATGTATCTGCCAACAGCTCCGATCCTTCCTCACAGGAATGCACTTCAATTTCACACGTTAGGTCTTTTCTTGTATAGGACATCGTCGACGAGGCGATACATGGCAGACGACGGGCTACTTTCTCGCTTCTTCCTGCTCCTCGGGGAGTTCCCTGTTGGTGGAGAATGGGGCCTGGTATGTTGTGCGCCTTGGCCGGAGCACAGGGCTCGGCGGCAAAATACTAAAGCATTTCCTCACGCCATGGGGCGTCATCTTCTGACGAGGGCTTGGCGCCCAGCCGGTCAGTTCCCCTCGGCGGGCCAGGGTCCACGACAACATCTTTGCAGGCGGCTCCCGGGGCTCGGCGGGAAAGTACTTGAGGCCTGATTTCCCAAAACATTCTGCTCTATTGATGGTTCAGCGGATGGTTGAGTTAACAAGCACAAAAGTACACTGGTTCCACAGGTGGTTTGAAGGCAGCCTTGACGGTAGTCGGTGATGTCGTTCTCCACTCGGGAACATGCTCGCTTATATCTTGTCAAAGCGCTCCTCCAGCTTCTCGCCTCATCTCGTGGCCTACATCAGCGGGCTTTGATAATCTTTGTTGACTTGCTGCGATGAGCTTCTTGATCCCGAGTCAGTCGCGATCCACGAGACCGACAAGCAACCCCTCGTATTCGCGGTGTTGTTCATGGCTTCACAGGAAAGTGCATCTGGATTACATACTTGGTGCTCTCGATTGGGCGCACACGAGCAGCACACCAGCACCGCGCCTTGTAGAAAAGCCCGTCAAAGTACATAATCCGATTCGTCTTGCTTCCTTGCGAGAGTGGTCTCTGGATCTCTTCGTCGGGCTTTGAGGTCCCTCCGCAATGAACTCTGCCAAGACTACTGCTCTGGATTATTGAAGTACTTTCAAACTTCAAACCAAAGCTAAAGCAGTTCAAGGCCCTCCACGATCCTCCGGTCGCCTACAGGTTATCACGTATCCGTTTACAGGGGGCGGGTGATAGCAGATGATTTTGTGGGCTTGGAAGTAATGACACAACTTCCTCGAGGCCATAAGGAGGCGAAGAGCAATTCTGCACACGGGTACCTTGACCTATCCCCTTGCAGAGGGATCGACAAAATAAACGGTCTTTGCATCATCTTCTTCTTACGCACCACTTCATTTTGGTTCGCGGGCCTGTCCCGATGGCGTCGAGCTCTGAGGCCTTACCTTGCCGACACCGGCCCTCGGGGCTCTGGCTCTCCATCCACAGATCTGCCGTTGCTCTTGCCTCTTTGTCGACCTCCCTCTGTGCCACTAAGCGGTGCTGACCACTTGATTCGTTGCCGCTAGATCACAGTGACAATGGCTCTTGTGGCTTAGGCGCCAACTAGTGTCGGTGTAGAGGAGAGGTATTTCTTCAAATCATGGTAGCGCCACCCTCTGGGGTCCATTCCATTGGGCCGCCTTCTTCAAGATTTTGAAAGGGGAGAACGCGCTCGGCAGACTTGAAATGAACCTGCTCATGGCGGCAATGCAGCGGTGAGCGGCGCACATCCTTGATCCGCTAGGTGCCTCAATTCGCTCAATGGCCTTGATCTTATCTGGATTCGCCCGATTCCGTCTTTGTGGCAAAAGAACCGAAGTTTGCGGACGGAACACCGAGCGCACTTCTCAGGGGTTCAACGAGGTGATCTTCGCAAATTCACAAGCGTCTCTTCTAAATCTTGCATGAGTGTCACCTTGTCCTTGGTTTTGACCACTATGTCATATAAACTTCCATATTTCTATGTAGGCGGGCTCACAACCAATTTGGACTGCTCTTGCAAACATTGAGCCGACACTCTTCCCCGAAAGGCATTTGCAAAATGAAAATGTACCATATGGGGTGATGAATGATCTCTTTCCTCATCTTCTCTTCTCATGAAAATCTGGTGGTATCCACGAGTAGGCGTCGAGGAGCGACAACAAGTCACACCGTCCGTGGAGTCAATAATCTGGTCAATGCGCCGCCAGCAGAAAGGGTCCTTTGGACAAGCCTTATTGATGTCCTTGTAATCAATACATAGCCTCGATTCCCATTTGCCTTAGCATCACCTTTGGATTGGCCAACCCAATCGGATGGAGTACTCCCCTCACCAAGCACTGCCACTTCTTCACGATCTCCTCCGTGATGAACTCCTGCCGCTCAAAGCTTGCTTCGACCTTACGCTTGGCCAGTTCGCGCATGAGGACAGGCACAGATGGTGCTCAATCACCTCCACAGGAATGCGGGGATGTCGGATGCTTGCCATGCAAACACGCCGACATTCGCCCGAGGAAGGTGGCGGCGCTTCCTATTTGCTGTCAAGGAGGAGCTTATGGTGAAAGCCTCCGTGACATCCTCCTTGGCGGACACCTTCTTGGTCTCTTGTGGCGCAGCTCTGGATTTCTTGCTCTTGCCGGTGAGCTCTGGTACATCCTCATTTGGAGCACAACCTCCAAAGAGATGCGCTTGCAGAGTGGGCGCGAGAGGTCTTGCCGATCTTCTTCCTCCTCCACAGGCTTGTGGCGGGGAGCAAGTGCCTTGGCGGCGGTTGCTGCAACTACCTCACAGTAGAGTTGGTCGGCGGATCAGCGCATCCTTCTTGTCACGAGGGGCGGTGATGATGGTCATCGGCCTAGGCATCTTCAGCGTGTTGTAGGTGTAATTTGGCGCCACCATGAACTTAGCTAGTCTTGGGGCGGCCAGGATCCCATTGTAGGGCAAGGGGATCTGGCTACGATGAAAAAAATCCTCTACGTCACGTAGTTCAACCCGCCTCAAATGTTACGGGTAGCGTGACCTTACCTTGATGGCATGGCTCCTTCCGGGTTGACCCCAGAAGCGATGCCCATCTCTTGAGGTCTCCATCGAGAATCTGCAGCCTTTTGATCACAACGAGAGATCAGAGTTCAGACCGACCCGCCGTCAACTAGCATTTTTCACCTTGAGGTTGCGTATCATTGGCGAAACCAACAATGGCAACACCCGACCCGGATTGTCGTCGGGGTGGTCTCGACATAAAAAATGATAGGCGTCTTGAGGCCACTTGATTGCTTTTGAGCATCGAATGATGGCTCCTTCTCTGTGATCTCAAGCATGCTTGCTTGAGCTGGCGGGCGGGTGCCACCGTCGATGCACACAACCTTCTTCTTGTAGGCGTTGTTGGGCCTCCAAGTCTACAGAGTTTGTAGGACAGTAACAATTTCCCTCAAGTGGATTACCTAAGGTTTATCAATCCGTGGGAGGCGTTGGATGAAGATGGTCTCTCAAACAGAACCAAATAACAAAGAGTCTCTGTGTCCCAACACATCAAATGCAATGGTAAATTGTATAGGTGCACTAGTTTGAAGAGATAGTGATCCAAGTGCAATATGGATACTAGATATAGGTTTTGTAATCTGAAAATATAAAAACAACAAGGTAACTAATGATAAAAAGTAATGGCGGTGCTTGAAACAAGGCCTAGGGTTCATACTTTCGATGGTGCAAGTTCTCTCAACAATAATAGCATAACTGGATCATATAACTATCCCTCAACATGCAACAAAAGTCACTCCAAAGTCACTAATAGCGAGAGCACAAATGAAGAGATTGTAAGAAGGTGCCAAACTACCTCAAAGTTATCCTTCGATCGATCTATTCAAGAGTTAGTATAAAATAACATGAAGCTATTCTTTCGATTCGATCTATCATAGAGTTCGTACTAGAATAACACCTTAAGACACAAATCAACCAAAACCTAATGTCACCTAGATACTCCAATGTCACCTCAGTATCCGTGGGTATGATTATCTGTGTGCATCACACAATCTCATATTCATATATTCAAACCAACACAAAGTACTTCAAAAGTTAAAGTTTCTGATCAAAGGCGGCATGTGCCAGCCCTATGCATAAGTTCACAAGGTCCTGAACTACGCAAGTTGATCACCAAACATACATCAAGTGGATCACGTGAATATCCCATTGTCACCCAGATAAGCACATGCAAGACATACATAGAGTGTTCTCAAATACTTAAAGACTCAATCAATAAGATAACTTCAAAGGAAAATTCAAACCATTACAAGAGTGAGGGGAGAAACATCATAAGGTCCAACTATAATAGCAAAGCTCGCGATACATCAAGATCATGCCAAATCAAGAACACGAGAGAGAGAGAGTGAGATCAAACTCATAGCTCTTGGTACATACCCTCAGGCCCGGTGAACTACTCCCTCCTCATCATGGAGCGTCGGGATGATGAAGATGGCCACGGAGAGATTCCCCCCTCCGGCGAGGTGCGAACAGGAGTCTAGATTGGTTTTGGTGGCTATAGAGGCTTCGGCGTGAACTCGATCTAGGTTTCTTCTGGAAGTTTGGGTATATAAGAGGTGTTGGCATCGGGAACAAGTCGGGGAAGTCTCGGGTTGTCCACGAGGTAGCGAGGCGAATCCGGATCACAGATCCGTTACGTCGCCACACACCTAACCTATCAGACCTGCAACTTTTCCCCTCGGCTCCTCTTAAAACCACGAAACCGGGAATACTTTCCGGATGTTTCCCCCATACCCCGTACATACCCACGTTAGAACACGCCGCATCGCTTCTTGACATATCATGCATCGATATGCATCTGTTTACTTAGTATTCATTGTTTCTTCCCCTCTTCTCTCCGGTAGACTACAGGACAAGCGCTGCTACTAGCCGGTTGACTACGGTGTTGGCCCCTCTCTCTTGCGAGCAACGGCAAGGCCCCCCCTGATCACGGATATCGCCTACTCTTATCTACGCTTGCATTAAGTAGTATAACATATTCTGTTTTTGAGATACTCCTCTTTTGCACATAACTTTGTCTTATAACCACATTGTACCTTGCAATCCTATATGCTTAGTATAGGATGCTAGTACTCATCATGGCCCTACTTTCTTGTCCGTCGGCGTGCTATACTATCGGGCCGTGATCACTCGGGGTTGATCACGGGTATATACTACTCTTGTACAATGATACTATGAGACTAAAGTCGAATGGTGATGGAGCACCATGAGTGGATCTTTGGGCGGAGGCGGCAGGCGGTTGAGACCGCCTAGGAGAGAGTGGGCACAGCCTGCCGAGGCGTTCCACGGATACTGCTGCAGCTTGCGAGATCTTGGTATTTGATCTGGGTTAGCTCTGAGCTCACTAACCATCTCTGAGGAGTAGTTATGGGTATCCGGCGTGGTGGTCGGCGAAGCACCGAGCGTCGTGACAGACGGCCTTGGCGGATTGGCTGGAAACGCTGATGGGCTAGATGCGCTTCGGCCGATGCATAGCGTGGTGTGCTTTCGAGGCGATGGGCCCGACCCTGCGTGCTTAGGTTTGAACGTGTTGGCCTCTGTTGTGCCTAGGTTGGGAATGCGGCGTGTTGATCTTCATGACGGGCATGACCGAGGAAAGTGTGTCCGGCCAAATGGGATCAAGCGTCTTTGGTAAGATGGTGCACCCTGCGGTGATTAATCTATTGAATAGCCGTGATCTTGATAACAGGGCGACTTGGAGTTGTACCTTGAGCTTATGACAACTAGAACCGGATACTTGATAAAACACACCTTTCAAGTGCGGATAGAACCGGTGGTCGCTCTCGCTCGAGGGATATGGCGAGGATTGCGGGTGGGATTATTGCTATATGATGTTACTTGGAGGACTTGATTGCCCCCTCCTACTGTTGCAAGCAGGTGTCGAAAGCGTAGTCTTCGTTAAGACTAGCTATCCCCTTTTATTACGGCATTACTGATTCGGTCCTGATGTGGCCCTTTACATATATCCATGCATGTAGTGTTAGCTCCTTGCTTTAAAATTGCTGGATGAGTACTCACGGTTGTGTTTCCCCTTTCCCCCCTATCTATACTCGTTGCTGCAGCCAAACTTTGGAGCCGAGCGAGCCATGCGTCGATGGCGACTACTACTGCAGAGGTGCCTACTACTACGTGCAGCCAGCGGCGACCGGGGAGTAACCTAGGAGGATCCCAGGCGGAGGCTGTTCCTCTGATCGTCATATCGATTTGTGCTAGCCATCTAATGGCAACTTGTTTAACATATACTCAAGATATTGTTGCTTCCGCTGACTAAGTCTATGATCCGAACGTATTCGAGCCCTCGAGGCCCTGGCTTGTATTATGATGCTTGTATGACTTATTTTAATTGTAGAGTTGTGTTGTGATATCTTCCGTGAGTCCAGTCTTGATCGTACACATTTGCGTGCATGATTAGTGTCTGATTCATCGGAAATCCACCGAAACCTGTGAGTAGCGTCGACTTTCCCGCTCCTCGCGTCATGTACCTACGTCATGGATGGAAGACTTTCGCTCATGTCCACAGCGGCGATGGGGCTCGTTCTCTACTTCAAATTAATGGAGAGCGGCCTGCTCTCCGTCAAGGAATCTTGGGGACCATCGAACTGCCTAAAGTGCTGCATCAGAGCTCCTCGATGATGAGGGACTCCTCCTCAGCGAGGAGTAGCCAGGGAGGGCAGAAACTGCTTCAACGAGAAGCGTTGATGTCTACTACAACCTTCTTCTTGTGAACATTGTTGGGCCTCCAATGCGAGGAGGTTTGTAGAGACGATGTAAATTTCCCTCAAGTGGATGACCTAAGTTTATCAATCCGTGGGGAGGCGTGGGATAAAGATGGTCTCTCAAAACCCTGCAACCAAATAACAAAAGTCTCTTGTGTCCCCAACACACCAATACAATGGTAAATTGTATAGGTGCACTAGTTAAGCGAAGATGGTGATACAAGTGCAATATGGATGGTAGATATAGGTTTTGTAATCTGAAAATATAAAAACAGCAAGTTAACAAAAGCGATAAAGTGAGCGTAAGCGGTATGCAATGCGTTGAAACAAGGCCTACGGTTCATAATTTCACTAGTGCAAGTTCTCTCAACAATAATAACATAATTGGATCATACAACTATCCTCAACATGCAACAAATAGTTACTCCAAAATCACTAATAGCGGAGAACAAGCGAAGAGATTATTGTAGGGATCAGAAACCACCTCAAAGTTATCCTTTAAATCGGTCTATTCAAGAGTCCGTAGTAAAAAACAACGCTATTCTTTCCGTTCGATCTATCATAGAGTTAGTACTAGGATAACACCTTAAGACACAAATCAACAAAACCCTAATGTCACCTAGATACTCCAATGTCACGTCAAGTATCCGTGGGCATGATTATCGATATGCATCACACAACCTCATATTCATCTAACCAACACAAAAGTACTTCAAAAAGTGCCCAAAGTTTCTGGGAGAGTCAAGGCGGCGTGTGTGCCAACCCCTATGCATAAGTTCACGAGGTCACGGAACAGTTGATCACCAGCATACATCAAGTGAATCACATGATATCCCATTGTCAACAGATAAGCACATGCAATACATACATCAAGTGTTCTCAAATCTATTACAAAGAGTGGGGGAGAAACATCATAAGATCCAACTATAATATGGCTTCGCGATACATCAAGATCATGCCAAATCAAGAACACGAGAGAGATCAAACACATAGCTATTGGTACATACCCTCAGCCCGGGTGAACTTCTCCCTCCTCCGTCATGGAGGCGCGGGATGATGAAGATGGCTTGGTGAGGATCCCCTCCGCGAGTGCGGAGCAGGTCCCGATTGGTTTTTGGCTGGGCTGGAGGTGGCGGAACTCGATCTAGGTTATTATTTACGGGGGTTTACGTATATATAAGAGTTTTGGCATCGGGAACAAGTCGGGAGGGTGATGCCCCCCACCCTCTTGGGCAGCCGGGACTCTTACGCCCAATTCTTTACTCCATGGCCTTCTTATGGTCAAAAATAAGTTCCGTAAAGTTTTAGGTCAATTGGACTCCATTTGGTTTCCTTTTCTGATACTCAAAACAAGGAAAAACGGCAACCTTCCAGGCTATAGGTTAATAGGTTAGTCCCAAAAATCATATAAATGCATATAAAACATCCAAGGTTGATAATATAATAGCATGGAACAATCAAAAATTATAGATCGTTGGAGGCGTATCAAGCATCCCAAGCTTAATTCCTGCTAGTCCTCGGTAGGTAAATGATAAAAACAGAATTTTGATGTGGATTCTACCTAACATAAATTCAATGTAATTTTCTTTATTGTGCATGAATGTTAGATCCGAAGATTCAAGACAAAAGTTTAATATTGAAATAAAATAATAATACTTCAAGCATACTAACGAAGCAATTATGTCTTCTCAAAATAACATATCCAAAAGCTCATCCTACAAAATCATATAGTTTGGCTATGCTCCATCTTAATCACACAAAATGTTCTCATCATGCACAACCCGATAAAGCCAAGCAATTGTTTCATACTTTATAATTCTCAAACTTTTTTCCTTTCACGCAATACATGGCCTTGAGCCATGGACATAGCACTATGGGTGGAATATAATATGATGGGTGTTGTGTGGAGAAGACAAAAAGGAGAAAGTCTCATTGTGGCAGCTAATAAGCGGGCTAGGGAGCTGCCCATCAATTGATGTCAATGCAAGGGTAAGTTTCCATGCAGCGGATGCACTAGAGCTATAAATGTGAAAGCTCAACAAAAGAAACTAAGAGGTGTGCATCAACTTGCTTGCTCACGAAGACACAGGGCATTTGAGAAGCCCAATATTGGAATATACAAGCCAAGTTCTCTAATGAAAATTTCCACTAGTATATGAAAGTGAAAAACAAGAATCTCTATCATAAGATCATGGTGCTACTTTGAAGCACAAGTGTGGAAAAAGGATAGTAGCATTGTCCCTTTTTATTTCTCTTTTTTCTTTTTTTTTCTTTTTTGGGCCTTCTCTTTTTTATTAGAAGCCGTTCTTTTTTGTTGGCCTTTTTGGGACAATGCTCTATGTGATGATCATCACACTTCTATTTATTTACAACTCGATACTAGAACAAAATATGACCCTATGAGTGCCTCGTGATGTGCTTAGGGATGGGCAATGAATCAAAAGAGTGACATGTATGAAATTATGCATGGTGGATTTGCCAAATCGATGTCAACTACATGATCATGCAAGGCAACGACAATGATGAGCGTGTCATAATAAGCGGAGCGGTTGAAAGTTGCATGACAATATATCTCCGGATGGCTATGGAAATGCCATAATAGGTGGTATGGTGGCTGTTTGAGGAAGATATAAGGAGTTTTATGTGTGATGATCTAACATATCCAGGGTTTGGATGCACGGCGGTTGCACCAACTCTCAAGGTGAAAAGGCAGTGCAGTGCCGAAGAGGCTAGCAATGATGGAAGGGTGAGTCGTATACTCCATGGACTCAACATTAGTCATAAAGAACTCTCATACTTATTGAAAAAATCTACAAGTCATCAAAACCAAGCATTACAGCGCATGCTCCTAGGGGATAGATTGGTAGGAAAGACCATCGCTAGTCCCGACCGCCACTCATAAGGATGACAATCAAAAACACCTCATGTTTCAAATTTGTCACTAGCAGTTACCTATCGTGCATGCTACAGGACTTGCAAACCTCAACATAAGTATTTCTCAATTCCGTAATTACTCAACTAGCATGACTCAAATATTACCATCTTCATATCTCAAAACAATCATAAGTATCAAACTTCTCATAGTATTCAATGCACTCTATATGGAAGTTTTTATTATACCATCTTGGATGCCTATCATATTAGGACTAATTTCATAACCAAAGCAAATTACCATGCTGTTCTAAGACTCTCAATATAATATAAGTGAAGCATGAGAGTTCATCTATGTCTTTAAAATAAAACCACGCGTTCTCTAAAAGGATATAAGTGAAGCACTAGAGCAAACAACAAACTACTCCGAAAGATATAAGTGAATCAGCATAGTCGAATAATTATGCAACTATGTGAAGACTCTCTAACATTTAAAATTTCAGATCTTGGTATTTTATTCAAACAACAAGCAAAACAAAAGAAAAAATAAAATGGCGCTCCAGCAAAACACATATCATGTGGTGAATAAAAATATAGCTCAAGTAAAGTTACCGTGAGCGAAGGCGAAGAGGGGATGCCATCAGGGCATCCCCAAGCTAACTCTTAGTTGTCCTTGAATACTACCTTGGGGTCCCTTGGGCATCCCAATCTTAGGCTCTTTCCTCCTTATTCCATAGTCCATCGAATCTTTACCCAAAACTTGAAAACTTCACAACACAAAACTCAACAGAAAACTTCGTAGGCTCGTTAGTATAAGAAAATAAAACCACCATTAGGAACTGTTGTGAACTCATTCTAAATTCATATTGGTGTAATATATACTGTATTCCAACTTCTCTATGGTTCATACCCTCCGATACTACTCATAGATTCATCAAATAAGCAAACAACACATAGAAAACAGAATCTGTCAAAAACAGAACAGTCTGTAGTAATCTGTATCAACGTATACTTATGGAACTCCAAAAATTCTGAAATAAATGGGTGGACCTGAGGAATTTGTCTATTAATCATCTTAAAAAGAATCAACTTAAAATCACTCTCCAGTAAAAATGTCAGCTAATCTAGTGGCGCTAAAGTTTCTGTTTTTTACAGCAAGATCATAAAGACTTCACCAAGTCTTCCCAAAGGTTATACTTGGCACAAACACTAACTAAAACACAAAAACACATCTAACCAGAGGCTAGATAGATTATTTATTACTAAACAGGAGCAAAAGCAAATGACAAAAATAAGATTTGGTTGCCTCCCAACAAGTGCTAATGTTTAATGCCCCTAGCTAGGCATGATGATTTCAATGATGCTCACAAAAAGATAAAAATTAAAACATGAAGAATATGAATAGCACATTAAGTCTAACCCACTTCATATGCATAGGGATTTTGTGAGCAAACAACTTATGAGACAATAATCAACTAGCATAGGAAGGCAAAACATAGCTAAAACTTGAAGCACATGGAGAAACCTGATATTATGCAATTCCTACAAGCATATGTTCCTCTCTTATAATAATTTTCAGCAGCATCATGAATGAATTCAACAATGTAACCATCACATAAAGCATTCTTTTCATGATCTACAAGCATAAATTTTTATTGCTCTCCACATAAGAAAATTTCTTCTCATGAATAATAGTGGGAGTGGCATAAGAAACTCGAATACTATAAATTATTTCCACATTGAAAGAATAAAGTTCAGAAAAGAGGTAATCATAATCATGACAAATTTTATAAATATAATCAATACTTTTCTTTTTATAGCATATATCATCACAATAATTATCATAAGTAGAAACTTTGTTCTCATCATAATCGATTGAAACCTCTTCCAAGGTAGTGGAATCATGGTAAATAAAGTCATGACCTCTCAAATCCATTTCATATTTATCACAATAAGATTCAACATCCTCCAAAATAGTGGGATCATTACTTCCTAAAATTGACACTCTTTCAAACCCACTTTCATCAGTATAATCATCATAAGTAGGAGAGCGCTATCTATCATCATAATAAATTTGCATATCAAAACTTGGGAGGCTAGAAATATCATCTTCATTAAACATAGCATCCCCAAGCTTGGGACAAACATTAATTGCAGAAAATATATTCTCAAACATGTCATTCTCATCAAACATAGAATTCCCAAGCTTGGGCCTTTTTCATATCATAAGCATAATCACTCATCATTAATAGTATGGATAGCACCAAAGCAATTATCATCATCACAATGAGTAATAGGAGCAATATCAATTGGGCGGGATACCTTTTTACCTTTGCTTCTCCGTCTTTTATTTTTCTTCTTCACATCATGTGGGTTTAATCCTCCTTTTGGAGCTCCTTATTAATGAGATTGGTTGAATAGAAACCTCCCTCGTCACTGATTCATCATAAGAAAGAATAGGAGGATATTGAAATCACTTCCCCTTTCATTAGTATTCTCTTCATCTTCTGTTTGTTTTCTTTTCTTTATGTAATTGGTAATATAAGGATTTTCAATGCAATTCACCGCACAATAGATAAAAATTTCTTCGGATCAAAATCAAGAACTTTATCAAGGACAAATTCTGGCATATCTTTAGTTATCGTTTCATTTCTTCATAACCCAAAGCAAACTAAGTTCATTATGATGTGCAAGGAAATCAAGTCATCACAATTTTTGGACCACGATCGATAGTGAACCAATTTGCATTGGTGATTTAAATAATCACGTTCATTGTAAAGTTCACAAGGATAAAGAAATTTAAATTTTTAGCACAAGCATCTAGCCTCTCTTGCAACCATTTAGTTTCTAAATACTTATGCCTCTTGCAAAATCTATCTTCCCTATTTGGTGTGTACTTGCAAACTCTATGCACTCCACAAAAATTGACATGCTTATAAGAGACATTTTCATCATGACTAGTGCAATCATCATTAGTACTATGGATATTCAAAGAGTTCATACTAACAACATTGCAATCATGCTCATTATTCACATATTTAGTGCAAACATTCTAATGCGTTATTTTTCTAGCACTTGAGCACAATTCAGAATCCTTATTTTCACGAAAGACATTAAAAAGATGAAGCATATGAGGCATCCTCAATTCCATTTTTGTAGTTTTCTTTTATAAACTAAACTAGTGATAAAACAAGAAACAAAAGATTCGATTGCAAGATCTAAAGATATACCTTCAAGCACTAAGCTCCCGACAACGGCGCAACAAACTGCTTGATGTCTACTACACAACCTTATTCTTGTAGATGTTGTTGGGCCTCAAGTCTGAAGATTTGTAGGGCAGTAACAAATTTCCCTCAAGTGGATGACCTAAGGTTTATCAATCCGTGGGGCGTGGGATTAAGATGATCTCTCTCAAACAACCCTACAACCAAATAACAAGAGTCTCTTGTGTCCCCAACACACAATACAATGGTAAATTGTATAGGTGCACTAGTTCGATGAAGAATTGGTGATACAAGTGCAATATGGATGGTATATATATAGGTTTTGGAATCTGAAAATATAAAAACAGCAAGTTAATAAGCGATAAAAGTGGCGAAAAGCAGTATTGCAATGCTAGGAAACAAGGCCTATGGTTCATACTTTCACTAGTGCAAGTTCTCTCAACAATAATAAGCATGGATCATATAACTATCCTAAACATGCCAAAGAGTCACTCAAAAAGTCACTAATAGCGGAGAACAAATGAAGAGATTATTGTAAGTGCGAAACCACCTCAAAGTTATCCTTTCTAATCGATCTATTCAAAGTCCGTAGTAAAATAACACGAAGCTATTCTTTTAATTCGATCTATCATAGAGTTAAGTAGGATAACACCTTAAGACACAAGTCAACCAAAACCCTAATGCCACCTAGATACTCTATGTCACCTCAAATAATAGTGGGCATGATTATCGATATACATCACACAATCTCAGATTCATCTATTCAACCAACACAAGTACTTCAAAGAGTGCCCCAAAGTTTCTACGGTCGAGATGAAAGCGTGTACCAACCCCTATGCATAAGTTCACAGGGTTCACAAACATAAGTTGATCACCAAAATGTACATCAAGTAGATCATGATATCCCATTATCACCACAGAGATAAGCACATGCAAGACATACATCAAGTGTTCTCAAATCCTTAAACACTCAATCCGATAAGATAACTTGAAGGAAAACTCAATCCATTACAAGAGAGTGGGGAAGAAACATCATAAGATCAACTATAATAGCAAACTCGCGATACATCAAGATCGTGCCAAATCAAGAACACGAGGAGAGAGATCAAACACATAGCTCTTGGTACATACCCTCGGCCCGGTAAACTACTCCCTCCTCGTCATGGAGAGCACCGGGATGATGAAGATGGCCACGGTGAGGGATCCCCCCTCCGTGAGGTCTTAGAACAGGTCATTGGTTTTGAGTAGCTCTGAGAGGCTTTTCGGTGGCGGAACTCCCGATCTAGTTATGTTCTAGGGGTTCTTGTATATATAAGAGAGTTTTGGCGTGGGGAACAAGTCGGGGTCGGGGCTGTCCACGAGTGGGAGGCGCGCCAGGGGTGGAGTCGCGCCCACCTCGTGAGTAGCCGGGACTCTTACGGCCCAACTCTTTTACTCCATGGACTTCTTACGGTCCAAAAATAAGTTCGTGAAGTTTTAGGTCAATTGGACTCGTTTGGTTTTCCTTTTCTGCGATACTCAAAAACAAGGAAAAAATGCGGCACTAGGCTCTGGAATTAATAGGTTAGTCCCAAAAATCATATAAAATAGCATATAAATGCATATAAAACATCAAGGTTGATAATATAATAACATGGAACAATAAAAAAATTATTAATACGTTGGAGGCGTGTCGAGCGTCAGCGGGGGCCGCCGACCTCGACTCGGCCCGCGTCGGCCTCCCCTCGGCCGGGCACCTGGCGAGGACTTCCTCGTCAAGCTCTCCATTGGCGGCGTTCGAAATACCTCCTTAGGCGGTGGCTTAGGAAGGCGAAGAAGGCGAAGAAAGGCGGGTTGGCGGGCCGTCAAAAATCGAGTATCTTACGGGCACCGGCATCATCACGCGTATTGTCGACCCGGCCTCATCTTCGGCTCTCTCGGCGTCTTCTGCTGCTCGTACTGCCTGGGCGTTCTTTTGCCCTCACGCTATCTCGTTCCATCTTAGAGAGAGGGACAAGAAAGGGATACGAATCTTATCTGGTTTGTAAGCCTGCGGGCATTTGTTAAATTTAGAACTTTTAATCCCTTGCTCATGTTTTTCATTACTGTATGAACTGTACCTATATGGGACGTTTTAATGAAAAAGGGTGCTTGTCGAGTTCTTTGTGCGTGGCGAGGCCCATTCAAGGTGAATCCTTGTTATTTTAAGATAAACATTGTCGCCCGACAGCGGCCTTGTGATCCTTACTTCATTCGACCATTCTCACGCTCTTGGCGGAGGCGGAAGTGAAAGGAAATGGTTCGTTTATTTCCTGCCATCGCGACTATGACGATTCGACCGAGGGAATAGTTCTGGTGCAGGAAAAGGGAACCGGTGGCCTAGGAATAAGCAGGTTTCATACATCTCAACTCCATACAGGGAATGCACAATAGGGAAAAACACTTACTGGATTTGCAGCCCCGGCAACCTTAGCTTCAGTGGTTGGGTCTTGTGTCGCAGCCCCAAGCAACCTTGTGTCGCCGGCGAAGTCTTGACTTGTTCTCTTTCTTCCAACAGCTCATGAAAACATCCATGTACCTGCAGACCAAGAGGATGAAGCGAATAGAGATGCACACTCGACCTCTATGCTGGGGTTAGTCTCCGCTAAGCACTATCAACCCTAACAGGGAGAGACTTGACCTAGCATGCATTCTAAAACTTAGAGCGTAACTTCATTTATTATACTCGGGGTCTCGCTGGCTTTGTCTGAAGGTTTCGTGCCTTGCCGGCAAGGCTTGTACAAAAATTGGTTTGCGGTAAGCTGCGCCTTATGGGTAAAACTTGCGAATATGTTCAATGTTAGAGGAGTTGCTCACTGGAATAGCATCTTGGTCTCGAGCGAATTGTGCGAACTGGTGACTCGTATTACCGATAAGGGCCTTCCACTTTGGTGTCAACTTGTTGGAATCTTGGCGATTGAGCGTGCGAATAACAATGCCTTCCTCAAAGCTTGGGCATGAACCTTGCGGCTATGGTAGTGGCGCAAGGCTTGCTGTTGTGGCTGCTCTCCACGGCCGCCCGAAGGCGATCTTCTGAAGGGCGTTGCGTCATCTTATAATTGCTCTTGCTCAAGCTTCGTCATGTCGAGCACTTTCGAGGTGACCATATGTGAGTTACGTAGGGGAGAACTGCGCCCTTTATACCGGGGTAAAGGGTGTCACGGCGGTGGCTCGATTTGGCGTCGTTACGATTGACCAAAGAACCGCCGACAATCAATCCAGTGCCTTAGCTCTTGTGCAGCTGTCAAAGTCTTTGTCTCGGACCTTGCGGTTCAGCATTTGCCCTCGGCGTGGCCGTTGCTGCATGGGTGTGCCATAGGCGAAGCAGACCTTCTTTGCGAGGTCTTGGATGTATTGCATGAAGGTGTGGCTTGAACTACGTGCAGTTGTCGTTGACTCTGTTTGGCATACAAAATGGCAGACTAGCCCTTGAAGAACTTGGCGGCTGGCTGCGCTGTCACCTTCCTCACTGCTTCCACCTCCGGCCACTTTGTGAACTTGTCAATGCAATGTACAAGTACTCAAAGCCCGAAGCAACTGCAGGGAAAGGGCCTAGTATCGAAACCCCAGACGAAAATGGCGGGAGAGAATTATTTGAAGGGCTTAAGCTGGTTGATGAAACTTCTTGAATGGGCCGACCGCTTCACACGGTGACTAGCACCATTGCATCTGGAGGCGATGGGCAGAAGAAACCTTGGAATGCCTTGCAAGGGCCCTCGACCCTATGAAGAACCACATATGCCTTATGTATCTGCCAACAGCTCCGATCCTTCCTCACAGGAATGCACTTCAATTTCACACGTTAGGTCTTTTCTTGTATAGGACATCGTCGACGAGGCGATACATGGCAGACGACGGGCTACTTTCTCGCTTCTTCCTGCTCCTCGGGGAGTTCCCTGTTGGTGGAGAATGGGGCCTGGTATGTTGTGCGCCTTGGCCGGAGCACAGGGCTCGGCGGCAAAATACTAAAGCATTTCCTCACGCCATGGGGCGTCATCTTCTGACGAGGGCTTGGCGCCCAGCCGGTCAGTTCCCCTCGGCGGGCCAGGGTCCACGACAACATCTTTGCAGGCGGCTCCCGGGGCTCGGCGGGAAAGTACTTGAGGCCTGATTTCCCAAAACATTCTGCTCTATTGATGGTTCAGCGGATGGTTGAGTTAACAAGCACAAAAGTACACTGGTTCCACAGGTGGTTTGAAGGCAGCCTTGACGGTAGTCGGTGATGTCGTTCTCCACTCGGGAACATGCTCGCTTATATCTTGTCAAAGCGCTCCTCCAGCTTCTCGCCTCATCTCGTGGCCTACATCAGCGGGCTTTGATAATCTTTGTTGACTTGCTGCGATGAGCTTCTTGATCCCGAGTCAGTCGCGATCCACGAGACCGACAAGCAACCCCTCGTATTCGCGGTGTTGTTCATGGCTTCACAGGAAAGTGCATCTGGATTACATACTTGGTGCTCTCGATTGGGCGCACACGAGCAGCACACCAGCACCGCGCCTTGTAGAAAAGCCCGTCAAAGTACATAATCCGATTCGTCTTGCTTCCTTGCGAGAGTGGTCTCTGGATCTCTTCGTCGGGCTTTGAGGTCCCTCCGCAATGAACTCTGCCAAGACTACTGCTCTGGATTATTGAAGTACTTTCAAACTTCAAACCAAAGCTAAAGCAGTTCAAGGCCCTCCACGATCCTCCGGTCGCCTACAGGTTATCACGTATCCGTTTACAGGGGGCGGGTGATAGCAGATGATTTTGTGGGCTTGGAAGTAATGACACAACTTCCTCGAGGCCATAAGGAGGCGAAGAGCAATTCTGCACACGGGTACCTTGACCTATCCCCTTGCAGAGGGATCGACAAAATAAACGGTCTTTGCATCATCTTCTTCTTACGCACCACTTCATTTTGGTTCGCGGGCCTGTCCCGATGGCGTCGAGCTCTGAGGCCTTACCTTGCCGACACCGGCCCTCGGGGCTCTGGCTCTCCATCCACAGATCTGCCGTTGCTCTTGCCTCTTTGTCGACCTCCCTCTGTGCCACTAAGCGGTGCTGACCACTTGATTCGTTGCCGCTAGATCACAGTGACAATGGCTCTTGTGGCTTAGGCGCCAACTAGTGTCGGTGTAGAGGAGAGGTATTTCTTCAAATCATGGTAGCGCCACCCTCTGGGGTCCATTCCATTGGGCCGCCTTCTTCAAGATTTTGAAAGGGGAGAACGCGCTCGGCAGACTTGAAATGAACCTGCTCATGGCGGCAATGCAGCGGTGAGCGGCGCACATCCTTGATCCGCTAGGTGCCTCAATTCGCTCAATGGCCTTGATCTTATCTGGATTCGCCCGATTCCGTCTTTGTGGCAAAAGAACCGAAGTTTGCGGACGGAACACCGAGCGCACTTCTCAGGGGTTCAACGAGGTGATCTTCGCAAATTCACAAGCGTCTCTTCTAAATCTTGCATGAGTGTCACCTTGTCCTTGGTTTTGACCACTATGTCATATAAACTTCCATATTTCTATGTAGGCGGGCTCACAACCAATTTGGACTGCTCTTGCAAACATTGAGCCGACACTCTTCCCCGAAAGGCATTTGCAAAATGAAAATGTACCATATGGGGTGATGAATGATCTCTTTCCTCATCTTCTCTTCTCATGAAAATCTGGTGGTATCCACGAGTAGGCGTCGAGGAGCGACAACAAGTCACACCGTCCGTGGAGTCAATAATCTGGTCAATGCGCCGCCAGCAGAAAGGGTCCTTTGGACAAGCCTTATTGATGTCCTTGTAATCAATACATAGCCTCGATTCCCATTTGCCTTAGCATCACCTTTGGATTGGCCAACCCAATCGGATGGAGTACTCCCCTCACCAAGCACTGCCACTTCTTCACGATCTCCTCCGTGATGAACTCCTGCCGCTCAAAGCTTGCTTCGACCTTACGCTTGGCCAGTTCGCGCATGAGGACAGGCACAGATGGTGCTCAATCACCTCCACAGGAATGCGGGGATGTCGGATGCTTGCCATGCAAACACGCCGACATTCGCCCGAGGAAGGTGGCGGCGCTTCCTATTTGCTGTCAAGGAGGAGCTTATGGTGAAAGCCTCCGTGACATCCTCCTTGGCGGACACCTTCTTGGTCTCTTGTGGCGCAGCTCTGGATTTCTTGCTCTTGCCGGTGAGCTCTGGTACATCCTCATTTGGAGCACAACCTCCAAAGAGATGCGCTTGCAGAGTGGGCGCGAGAGGTCTTGCCGATCTTCTTCCTCCTCCACAGGCTTGTGGCGGGGAGCAAGTGCCTTGGCGGCGGTTGCTGCAACTACCTCACAGTAGAGTTGGTCGGCGGATCAGCGCATCCTTCTTGTCACGAGGGGCGGTGATGATGGTCATCGGCCTAGGCATCTTCAGCGTGTTGTAGGTGTAATTTGGCGCCACCATGAACTTAGCTAGTCTTGGGGCGGCCAGGATCCCATTGTAGGGCAAGGGGATCTGGCTACGATGAAAAAAATCCTCTACGTCACGTAGTTCAACCCGCCTCAAATGTTACGGGTAGCGTGACCTTACCTTGATGGCATGGCTCCTTCCGGGTTGACCCCAGAAGCGATGCCCATCTCTTGAGGTCTCCATCGAGAATCTGCAGCCTTTTGATCACAACGAGAGATCAGAGTTCAGACCGACCCGCCGTCAACTAGCATTTTTCACCTTGAGGTTGCGTATCATTGGCGAAACCAACAATGGCAACACCCGACCCGGATTGTCGTCGGGGTGGTCTCGACATAAAAAATGATAGGCGTCTTGAGGCCACTTGATTGCTTTTGAGCATCGAATGATGGCTCCTTCTCTGTGATCTCAAGCATGCTTGCTTGAGCTGGCGGGCGGGTGCCACCGTCGATGCACACAACCTTCTTCTTGTAGGCGTTGTTGGGCCTCCAAGTCTACAGAGTTTGTAGGACAGTAACAATTTCCCTCAAGTGGATTACCTAAGGTTTATCAATCCGTGGGAGGCGTTGGATGAAGATGGTCTCTCAAACAGAACCAAATAACAAAGAGTCTCTGTGTCCCAACACATCAAATGCAATGGTAAATTGTATAGGTGCACTAGTTTGAAGAGATAGTGATCCAAGTGCAATATGGATACTAGATATAGGTTTTGTAATCTGAAAATATAAAAACAACAAGGTAACTAATGATAAAAAGTAATGGCGGTGCTTGAAACAAGGCCTAGGGTTCATACTTTCGATGGTGCAAGTTCTCTCAACAATAATAGCATAACTGGATCATATAACTATCCCTCAACATGCAACAAAAGTCACTCCAAAGTCACTAATAGCGAGAGCACAAATGAAGAGATTGTAAGAAGGTGCCAAACTACCTCAAAGTTATCCTTCGATCGATCTATTCAAGAGTTAGTATAAAATAACATGAAGCTATTCTTTCGATTCGATCTATCATAGAGTTCGTACTAGAATAACACCTTAAGACACAAATCAACCAAAACCTAATGTCACCTAGATACTCCAATGTCACCTCAGTATCCGTGGGTATGATTATCTGTGTGCATCACACAATCTCATATTCATATATTCAAACCAACACAAAGTACTTCAAAAGTTAAAGTTTCTGATCAAAGGCGGCATGTGCCAGCCCTATGCATAAGTTCACAAGGTCCTGAACTACGCAAGTTGATCACCAAACATACATCAAGTGGATCACGTGAATATCCCATTGTCACCCAGATAAGCACATGCAAGACATACATAGAGTGTTCTCAAATACTTAAAGACTCAATCAATAAGATAACTTCAAAGGAAAATTCAAACCATTACAAGAGTGAGGGGAGAAACATCATAAGGTCCAACTATAATAGCAAAGCTCGCGATACATCAAGATCATGCCAAATCAAGAACACGAGAGAGAGAGAGTGAGATCAAACTCATAGCTCTTGGTACATACCCTCAGGCCCGGTGAACTACTCCCTCCTCATCATGGAGCGTCGGGATGATGAAGATGGCCACGGAGAGATTCCCCCCTCCGGCGAGGTGCGAACAGGAGTCTAGATTGGTTTTGGTGGCTATAGAGGCTTCGGCGTGAACTCGATCTAGGTTTCTTCTGGAAGTTTGGGTATATAAGAGGTGTTGGCATCGGGAACAAGTCGGGGAAGTCTCGGGTTGTCTTAAGGAGCATATTGACGATAAACTCTTGCGCGTGAATTAACAGCGTCTATCGGCTAACATTCAGCGCTACCACATGAATGGGGCCTCGATCTAGAATCCGCGTACCGTGGGAGAAAGCGACCCGTGCGTCTCACATGAGCGTCACCGGGTGGCGGCGCTGACGCCGTCGCCTCCACAAGACGTAGCAGAGGTGGCGGCGGCTGAAGGGCGGCGATCTCGAGGCGTCTTGTGGGGCGAGAGGATCGCCGTCGTCCCTCGGCGAACACGCGGCGAGGCGGCTTTAGCGGAGCAAATGGAGTGGAGGGGCGGGGGAGGGTTTGGGGAATATTTGGCGAAAGGCGGTTGAATCGAATTTGGGGAATTTTTGTGTGGGGGGAGGATTTTCGCGGTGGGCGGGGAGTTTGGCGCTGGTCGGTTTCTCCAAGTGCAGTCCCGTGTCGGTGAAGAGGCAAGCGAAGCGCGTTCCATTTCGCGTGAGCCGTGTGCATTACGAGCGTGTGTGGGGTGCAATGCGACCATGACAGAAGTGCTGAGTGTACCGCCTTTTTCCTTTTAAACTAGGTGCCGCCCCTAAAAAATGTTGCTTGCGCGATCCATCGATACTACTACTAGTAATCCGGTAATCCTGACTAAAGCAGTAGCGGCGGGTCTTTTCCATACGATATGCTGGGAGGTTGGCTTAGTTGGGTTTTAGATTTGTCTCGGTTCAATAAAAAGCAGAGTTGGTGATGATGGTGTGCTGTCATCCTGCAATATAGGCTGTCCGATCTATATCTAACGGATAGGAAGGAAACTATGACAATTTACCGCACTCCTCTCCACATTTGCGAGATAAGGCTTTCCCTCGTTCATCCTTTTCTCCCACAAGATCTTGATCTTCCGTGCACTAATACTCCTACAATATGTATATTATTGTGAAAGTTCATATACACGGCGAGATTAATGCAAACCACGGCAGATTTTCATTACATTTGAACTTTTATAAGACAGAAAAATAAATAAACCCGACCCTAAACCTATTCTATGGCGATCGGCGTCCTCCATCTGCGATCTCTATATGCAGGGGGGTTCAAGACCCGTGAAGTGAAGGTGCGGTCTCGGCGAGGAAAAGTGGAACACGAGATACGGACCGGCCGGTTGGCACACCATGCCTGCCGCCTCCATGCCTACTCATCCTCGGAGAGTCCCGACCTCGGCGGTGCGGGCGTTGGGGCGGCAAGTAGGGCAGCGTGGTGGCGGTGCTCCCATCGTCGGCCACCAGCGTAACCATCGCTTGTGATGGTCGCGTCCGCGTCGCTCGCCGCTATTGCGTCGCGAGCCGACTTGGCGAAGCGGCGACCTCGAGCTTCATCCCGAAGACAAGCTCTCCCGAGCGTTCGCACTTGCGGTCATGGCGGATGTGGTGTCGGGTAGGAGGGCGATGCGCTATGGTGTGGAGGTTAGCTGGGCGTTGCCGCTTTAAAGTGGCGCATTCGGTGAGGCAAGCGTCCGGTGCGTCATTAAATCGCGGAGTTGATTCCTCGGGCACCGAGCCTCTTACAGCGACATCTGAGCAGACGACATGAATCACGGGCAGCTGGCGCCGCGGCTGAAGCGCACGCGCAGCCTGCGAGGGCGAGGCTTTGGTGTGCGGGGTAGTCGGCTGCGGTCGTGGCAATGTTGGAGATGCCCTTTGCTCAAATGGATCCCCATGTCATTGAAAAAGAAAAGCGACCGGCATGGTCTCGAGTCGGAGGATGCAGTTGGCGCTACACCACTCCAGCAGACGCGTCGCGGCGCCCGTGCATCATGACGAGCGAGTGTTGGGGTGTGTTTGGATTGTGGCCAAAGTGCACCTTACCAAAATTTTGGTCATGACCCAAAGATTGGTCTTTGTTTGGATGGTTGCCATTTCTTTGGCATGCCAATGAACTCTAGTCAACTCTAGTTCATTTTTTCTTGCCAATGTCGGCCAAATCATGGGCAACCAATACCTCAACCAAAATTTTGGCTACCCAATGCTTTGATGGGGCAACCTTGGGCACAAACCAAACATACCGTTGGTGGTCCCACACACAAGCCAACCCTCGGCCCTTAAACCGACCTGTCTTCGGCGATATGAGTGTTTGCTCCCCTTGATCGCCATGTCGGGCGGTGCTAAACTGCGCCCATTGTTGGCCCCAAAGACCCACATGAGCGGTTGCCGGTGGCGAGGAGGTGGTGGGCCAGCTCCTCCATTGGACTAATCTGCCTTCGTTGTCTGGGTGTGCCCACATGTCGGTTTCCCTATTTTCCGGCCATATTGGCGTCGTTGCTCCGCGTTGCGTGGGCCTTTCATTGTAGGCCAAGCCAGACAACTTATTGTTTATTTAGGGTTCAAGTGTAATCATGTGGCGTTTGCTTATTTCTCATTCCTCCAACCCTCTTCTCCATCGATCATGTAAGCCCTCGATCAGTCCATCCTCCCGCATGCCTCATTTGAACATTCGCAGTATCATTACCCCACCTAGTCCTCTTTCAATAGATCTCCGGACCCGAGATGAAATCGAGAGGGAGCAGGGGAACCGGATACCTAAAGGCGGTTCAAATTTGAACCGGTGATCATAGCATCCAAAATCATATATAAAGGGTATTCAATGTTAGTTTCGTTTTTGGCGTACAATATACTCCCTCCTATCCTTTCTACCCATATAAGTTTTATGTGTAGTCAAATATCTCTACTATGATAAAAAAGGTATCAACATTCAACAACGAATCAATATTGTTAGATTAAATCGTACTCCTAGATTTGTACTGAGATGGTTTCCAATTTGACTATTGACAAGATTAATAGTACTCCTTTCAATAGGTGAGTAAGTCATCTTAGGCTGTGCACCTGACCAGGAGGGGAAAAGCGAAGACATTAATGTTTTTTGCTAATTAATAGTATTGCATGCAATGAACTAACCCTTTGCATGTCATGTTTGGTAGTCTCGGTCATTAAAGCATGCACACCCTCATCTCTTATTGGTTCATATGTCAAGAAACAAGAAGCGAGTGAAGTTAATGCACGGTTGTGTTTTAGGATTATTTGGTTTTTAAATGATGACTTACACACCTAGGCGGAGGAGTACATGAGATGTATAATGTGAAAATTATTCATTGGAAACTCCTTTCACATCCGAAATTGACCATATGCTTTGTGTAAGTTGCATTTCATATATTATTACTCTAACATTTGGTCAAAAGTTAGCCTCGGCGCATTAGACCCTTAATGCTTTTGTAAGTTGCATGTCATATATTATTACTCTAACATTTGTGTAAGTTGCATGTCATATATTATTACTCTAACATTTGGTCAAGGTATAGTTGGAAGTGGATCCTCGGCGTAAGGTATCCCTGCCTTACCCTCCCTTTCGGTCACTTCTTGGGGACCCCATGCTTGCTAGGCCCCATGTCGGTTACTCAATGGATTAAACCCGTCGGGGATCCTCATCCGTATATACTCCCTTTTTATTTACTCCCATAAAAGCGGAGGAAGTGGTTATAATAAATAGCGGGGGGGGGAGGGCGTCGGTTTGCTCTCATGCGGTCCCTGGCGGGAAAATGCAAGAAAAGGCGTTCCATTCGGTGGGGCGTGGAGGTCCAGCGTGGGGCTTTTGGAAAGCAAACAAAGCGATGTCGTCAAAACCGATTGAAGGTCGTCACCGGAACCATTATTCACACGGAACCGCTGCTCGGCCTCCCAGAACTGCCCTAAAACGACACCAAATCTCAGCCCATTCCCCCACCGATCCCTAGCCCGCATCAAGGCGTCCCTAGTTGCTGGAAAGCCATGGTGCCCAAGATCACTTACTACAAGATCTTGGCCGGGCGCCGGCCGAAATCCCGGCGGTCCGGGCCCGCGACCTCTGTTCCCAAGCTCGCTGCGGCGGGCCAATCCCGATTCTCTGGGCCAAGCTACGAGGAGGAAGCCGATCAATGTTCGCTGCGGAAGTTGCGGCGAAGGCCCCGATGGGTATGGGCGATGGGCGTCGACCGTGCGGCGTCCAAGGTCCCCCATGGTCGGCGGACCAGCGGTTCAACATGGCGATACTAAAGGAGGACCGGGAGGGAGAGGCTCAACTTCGGCGGGGCGCGCGCATGCCGCTGCCGCCGAGGCTCTCCTGCGGGCGGAACCGGATGTCGTGGATGTGAACCGGGTGGCGGAGGCTCAACGGGCGAACACGCGGATGTCCGCGCCGCCGAGGCCCTCCGCGAAGGCGAACCGGGCGTCTGGACATGAACCGGGCGGGGCTCGACTTCGGCGTGAAAGCGCGGATGCGCTCCGCCGGCGCCCTCTGGCGGAAACCGGAAGTCCGACTTGAACAGGCGGGAAGGCCGACTTGGCGGGGCGCGGATAACTCTCGCCAGCGCCCCTCCTGCGGCGGGCCAATCCAGACTTGAAGGGCGGCGGAAGGCTCCACCGGCGGAAGGCCGCGCGGATCCGCTGCCATCGAGGCCCTCCTGCGAGCCGGGCGTCCTCGACTTGAACCGGGTTGTGCTCTCGTCCCAAAGGCGCCCCCGCTCCGGCGGCAGTAGTTGCGGCCGAGGACAACCCAGTGCGGAGACACAACCGGCCGGAGCGGCGGCTGGTTCCGGCCGGCAGCCAAAACGGCAAGGCCGTCTCTTTCATGGCGATGATAGTTTTTCTTTATGTTGTTTTTTATTATTTGGATCTTTTGCTGTGTAAAAACATACTATTTGTTATGTAATCGCTGAGTCTACCTTTCAGGCGGTTGGATGAATATCCTCGTCTCCTAACCCTTCTTTCCTTCTTCCTCACCTCTTCTTCTTCCCCAACAGACCACCCAGACGTCTTGGGATATTCGGTTTGGATAAACATACTCTATGAGCGAAAATTATGTTCGTGATAGGATGGCTGAGTTTGGTTTTTTTCAATCCGTGACGGTGTCGATGAGGTGGTTCCCTTGGTTGGGTTTGCAGCGTCGGGAAGCGGAAGGTGAGGTGCGGTGCGCGCGCGGACACAAAGTTACCTCCTTCTCATTTTGAAAACTTTAGGCGGCTTGGCAAAATGTGTGGGAAGTTTTGGCAATGCAAGGCCTAGACCCAAACGGGAAAGTCATTACTACCTCATGGGTTTATTGGTCCCCATTGTATTTGTGCCAAATTTTGACCATAGATTAAACTAAGAAAATGTTCACGCGTCAAACCCATTATATTTTCAAAACTATGTTCAAATCGAATCAATGAGATAATTTTCTTGACATGCATTAACATTTTGTTAATTAAATCTTTATCAAAATTTGGCCAAAAAAAGGGACCTATAAACCGGGGAGGTTAATCATTACTAGGGTACTAGTGTTAAAAAAGAAAAGGCGGGTTTTCCTTGAATACAAATCCTCGTTTCACGTGTCAATTAATGGTATTTTTTCTTGAAAGACCAAAGAGCTAACCATCTCCTCCTCCCTTGATTAATGCAGCGCCATCAAAGCGAACCTTCCATTGCATGCATGGGATATTAATTCATTGGTTGCTAACCCCATCAATTTTGCCTCGATTAGTGTTAGTGGCCCTTTGCAAATTGTAATTTTGATATCTGGCCTTGTGTACAAAAAATGGAGGTAGTAACTATTTTGAATTCCTTGCCCATTCGGTGGCGTCGTGACTTTTTTTTGGTTTGGGAAGTCGTTGGCGGAGAACACCATTGAGGAGACCACGGTAAATGGTTCCAAAGTGCCATACAAGCGAGACAACCCTTTATTTGCATCCGGAAGTCCTTTACTAGTACTACTACTAGGAATTACTAGTGCGGTGAATGGTTTCTCGAAGAAGGCGATGGAGAAGCGGATGACAAAAGTGAAATGATAGTTGCTTCGTCCGGTGCTTTGTGATTTGGCCTCCTTTGCGGATTTGTGATAGAAGGAAAGGGGAGTAGACTCTTCTATCTTGTACTACTCCTACATGCGTCCAAGCATGGGAGAAAGAAGGAGAGGGTTGCATTTTCTATTCCTTCAATCAATCAATCGAGGGAGCTTGGGTTCCATCCTTTTTGGCTTTAACGCGTCGTCCAATGGTTCCCATGATGCCAAAAGCTATTTTCACATTGGCTACACATTGTGGATGCCCTTAAACGTACCACTTGGTTTTTGCTCCTTGTGCTATCTATACAAATCTCAATTATATTGATCTAAAAATTATAGAATCAAAAATTAGTAAAGGAGGTGATTTTGCCGGAGGCGGGGAGGTTTCCTTATTTTAGAGGACATTGTCTGGCGGTTTTCTTCTCGGTCCCCGTGGGTCTTTACCAAGCTGATCCGCGTCCCACATGAGGGAACAACGGCGGCCCCGGGTTAAGTTGAAGAAGATGGGAGAAGCGACCAAGCTGATCCGCGTCCCACATGAGGAAAGGCGAAGCAACCGTGGGTTAAGTTGAAGAAGATGAGGGAAGCGGATTCAGCCGGTGAAATGATGGTTGCCGTCCTCAACTTCTTCTTTTAGCATTATTCCGTCCCTCCAACAACTGCGGGAAAGGTGCAGCTTTGTGATTTGGCGCCTCATTGCTCATTACTACCGGCCCAATTACCGGGGTTCTTCACCCGGCTCTCTGCCGTATTCGGTATGCCGTGGACCCGGTAACTTGGATGTCCCACATGTTGGCGAAAGGGACTAGAAGATTTATAAAGGGCGCTCCACTCTTCCGACGGAGGAGTAGGCGACCGGACACCAAGTGAATTGTCACTTTTGTCTTGTATAGTACTATAGTTTTGCTGTTTCGATCCATCGATACAAACCCGATTAAGCAGGAAAGTGCGGGATTTTTCCCTTGTGATGAATAATCTGGCCATACATTTCAAAGGCAATTTTAATGTATGCAAACTAAATAATTATAAGTAACAATATGATATCTAGTAAAACTAAAAACACATATATTTATTGTGTTAGAGTGTAGTAGTTTTGTATTGAATAGTTGTTAGATGTAACATGCGAGCGTGTAGATGTATTTTGGAGGGCCCTAGGAGAAAAGCTAATCGGTCACGAACTTAGAATAAGCTGATTACGGTCACTATATACATTTTCGGTGATTATCCGGTCCTTGCTCATAGTTTGTCGGTTACTTCTGTTGACCGGCCAAATAGTCGCATGGCGCCATGTTGACTAGTTAAATTGACCATGTTCCTTGTGGGTCCCACTTGTCGATTCGCATAGGGAAAAGGTCGGATAAACACAAATTTATCCGGCGACAAGGCTCCAACCCGTTTGGGGAATCACCTGGTTGTGTATGTTTGCATCGGGGCTGATGTTGCGCATGCCGTGTAGGTTAAACACGGCAAGGTGTGTGTTGGTCGGTGGTGTACTAGGTGTGCATGCATGTGTGCGTGTGTGCGTGCGAGTGTTGCGTCGTGCGTGGCTGCGTGTGTATTGTGAGTGTTGCGTGCGTGCGTGGGTGCATGTGTTTGTGTGAGTGTTGCGTGGATGGAGTTGTGTGCATGCGTTGTGTGTATAATCCCCCAACTCATTATGTTAAAACAGCGGCTCGGCATACCAATACAAAGGCCACCTTGTCCCGCGTGCCCGGTCATGACCCACCACCATCAAAATATTTTTTGTCGTTTGTTTTCATTCTTTAGCAAGATGCCCGTCGTTCCGTAACATCAAGATGCATTTGTTGACTTGTTTATCTTGTGAGAGAAAAGGATGAGCGAGGGAAGGCCTTATTTGCAAATGTGGAGAGGTGTGGGTACCTTTTGCAAAACTGCCATATTTCTTTCCTATCCGTCGGATATAAATCGGACCCTATATTCGGATGGCGGGCACACCATCATCACCAACTCTTTTTTATAAAGTGTATTTTTGTATTTTATAATAGTGTAGATGTAGAAGTAGATACAAAGTTGAAATTGGGCACGATGTTAGTGAGATAATGTGATTCAACACTAGATTAGGTGCCCCGTGGGGCGTTCAAGGATCAACTAGTCAACTAGTCATGTCATGAGCAAATACAAAGGGTTTCCGGTGAGCCGTGTTTATAATAACCCTAAGCGTGGGGGACCGTAATGAGTGGATTATGAAGTCAATGTATGTATCGTTCTTTCACTTCAAATACAATGATCGTCATTGCATATATCCGAGAGAAAGATGAAACAGCGTGAATTTTGGGGCTTACTTTAAGAGGACATGGAGATAGTTTTTGTGCATCGTGAAAGGGGGCGTCGGGGGTATCCGATGGAGAGAGAATGCTCTTCGTTTCTCCTTTTATGACCTTTGTATATAGTATAAAAATATACAAATTCACGGTCTTGAATAAATATCATTGTGGGCACAATGCAATACAAATTAAGCGTTGTACTCCTCCATATAAATTTGTAATGTTGTATATATGTAGAAACTCTAAAATAATTTTTTTCCCTTTATTCAAAAGGAATGTTGTATCGAAATAAATGTGAAGAGGGCTTTTTAGATCAATGGGGTGCGTGATGTAACATGTGTGAATGTGTAGTTGATGCATTTGGCGGGGCCTAGAGGTATGTGTGTGTTTTCGTATTCTAGAGAGGCATGGATAGAGGGGCCGGAAGGGAGGGTGGGAGAATATACGAGAAATGGGTGGTCTAAGAGAGAGAGAGAAGGGCGTTCCGTCACGACAAGAGATTCCATTCCCTTGAGTGTGTATATGCAAGGGGGGAGGAATAGAGGCACCGGAGATTTTTGTGTGTGTGGTGTTTGTGTTGGTATGTGTGGGTGTGAGAAGATAATGAGGCGTGGGGGCGGAGGGTGTGTCACGCGGAGTCGGAAAGGGTGGGTGGGGCCCTTTGTTCCGTTCCGTCCTTGTGCCACATTGGTTGGCCCATGACACATTTAGGAAGACCCATGGATGACTAGTCGTACAAGACAAAGATAGCGAATTGTGAAGGACTATGTGTCCTTGACAAAGCCGGCTAGGATTTGTAACCCTAGGTTCTGGACTAAGGTAACCCCTCTATCTCTAAAATTACTATTCATCCAACCTAACTTTAAGGGGCATCCTAAGGAATGCTCCTAGAATCATACTAAATCGATTAGGAAGGGGGTGTGAGATAATCGTGGAGACAGGCGTAAAAAGAATAATGTTACATGAGACCGTAGGCAGGTCCATGTATATAGAAAAGGTCGATGAGGTTTGCGTGTGTATGTTTGCAAGAGGAAGAGTGCTTGTGATAAAGGTTAGTGAAAACAGTTGTAAATGGTTACGAGAGGGGGAGGTTATATCTAGAAATGTGTGCGAGAAAAGACACCTCGGGAGAGAGTGTGTGAGCATGTGTGAGAGACCATCGATGGAGAGTGAAACTACCGTAAAAGACTGCTCTACACATTGATTAATGAATAAATTTTATCCAAATATTAGGATGGGATCATGATATTTGCAATTAAGCGTAAAGGCGGTCATTGATCCATCGGACATCTAGATTCTATCGAATTTGAGCATGTCTATGTTATTATTCGACACAATTGATCCACATAGTTAGTATTTTGAACTCCACAATGCATCGCTTTAGCAATCGAATATAAGCGTGAGTATAGTTCATGTTGTGTGTGTAAAGCACATTATACATCTGAAAGTTACACAATGGACATTTATAAATAGCTACCTATGAACTAGTATACATTTGAATTCAACCTAAGGTGGTTTAAAAAATCGAATTCAACATGAAGTCCATTCAATTATTTGAATTTGATATCATGGCATTTGTAAACCATACCTAAACTATGGGGTACCAATCTTTGCTCTGATTTTGTACATAATAGCATATGTATGTGTACAAAATAGATTCAAATTGCTCCTCCATTCCAAAATAATCGTAGTTATAGGATTTTCAAGTGTCAAAATTCAAAGGGCGGATAATTTAATGAGGTTTCCAAACATACAAGGTCAATATAACATTGTCTATTTAGGTCAATCCTCATAGTTCAAAGTACTCTAAGCGTGAATGCTTGTGTTTCAAAATTTGAACAAGCGCCAAAGAGCCTCTACTACTTGAAACCGCGTGAGACCAATGTTTGGTAGTACAAGGAATTACTTTTCTAATAACTCCGACCTGTGAAACCTATGGTGACGTCCAAGGTCTAAACCGGGGTAGGTTTGTAGCTTCATCTAGGCACATAAGCCTCCGAAAATATTCATACACAATGGCTGCCTAAGCACACATCGGCCAGAAATCGCTCCGCCCACTATTTGGGACACAGGATTACCATCCTTAACCCGACCATGATGGGTCCGAAATTTAAGAGGGGGCAAAGTTTGTACTTTCCCCAAATTTCAAACAAGCGGTCCCATCTTCTTTCAAAAAAGCCAAAAACAAGCGCGTCCCGACCGAAACATGGTTCCCCCACCTGTCCGATTCCCCATTAGGTACTCCGTGGGCCAAAACTACCTCTCCACCAGCGGAAACCCGGCGTCCTCGTCCCACCCATCCCACCCATCAAGCCAACCCTCCTCCATCACGGAGCCGATACCCGACGTCGTCCCACAAACCTCCACCTAGCGCCCTCCACGGCTAGTAGTTGAAGCCGAGGCCGGCCGTCCGTGCCAGGCAGTTCAACCATGCGTCCTGCGCCTCCCTGCGCTCCAACCGCCACCCTCCACCCTTGGCTGTTCCCTGCCGTCCCCGCCTCGGATCGCTTCCCTCCACCGACATACAACGGCAACCGTCAACAATTTGGCCATGGGTTCGTCCAAGCGCACCCTCGAACATCGGTTTCCCGATAAAAACAAGAAGATCGGTGCGACATGTGGAGGTGACCACAACAAGAAGTACTCCTCTTCCCTTATTAGTCAAATCTTACGTCTCTGCTTGCGGTATTCATCCCCGAAGACACTAGTTGACCGCTTCTTCTTGATACTAGATGTTCCTAGTAACTCGCGATGCACAGGTTTATCCTCATATACTATTTCACCTTAGCTAGAGGTCTTGCCCACAATTTCAATTTACGGCAGTTGATTCCCAATTAAGGCTTTTCCCGTAATGAAGGCTAATCGACTATTCGGGAAGCAGCCCTGTAGTGTTTATCTTAGGCGTCTGCGGCCTAGAAACTCTGGCGCCCGATCTGGAGGTCGGCGGGATTAAAGGATGGCTTGAGGCTGCCAAGCTGCAGCGATGGTGTGAGTCGATGGGAGGCGGCGGAGGCCGAAGTGCAGGCGGTGGTGTTGGCGTTTCGTGGAAGATAAATCACGATGGTGGCGGGAGGTGAAGCGAAGGCCATCTGCCCTTTCCTTATAGATAGACGGTTCATTAAAAAATTGGTGACCTATTTATTTTGTCATTTGTTATCTTAGATATGACCACATGTGGTGGTGTCTTTGGAGAGTACGCATTTCTGTGCTCATATATTACAAAATCATCGGAGTAGAATCTAATTTTGTTTGCCATGCAATGTTGTAGAGCTATCATATGTCTCCTGTCATTTATTTTTAAGCCACCCTATCTCCTACTTTTACGGTGCACTAGTTCTCACACACTTCACCCATACTCTCACTATTGTGTTTTTATGCAAGGGTATTTCAGACTCTCCTGCGAAAAGAAGCAGCAAATAAAAAGAGAAATCGCTCGTTTGGTATCCGGGTAGGCAAGACCGTTACAACTATAAAGTGCATGTCGTGAGCGGAGGCAGTGGCGTAGCTCATAGTTGATGACCTCGCTTCTAATGAACCACCATCCGGTGCTTGCTTTAACCAGCGGTGTCATATGTGGTTGCATGTTGGTGTCTAGCTTGTATTGAAAGGCGAAGTCGGTCTTTATTAAGATAAGGAAAAATATTTTACATGAACCACCATCCGTGAGCACCGGAAGACAAATAGCTAGTCGGGGCACTCCAGAGGCGGTGACAAGCCCGGCAAAAGCAGGCATCACCGGAAGCCAACTAAAAGCGCGATGGTGGCGAAGCCCCGCCTCGATAGGCTCTCGGGTCCTAGATGATCATGTTCACCACTCCAGCGGATGTCTAGCTTTTGCTTCCAATTTGGTTAAATTGCATCTTAGCTTACACATTATACCTTTGAATATGACATGCCTTTTTTTTGGTACATACTAGTACATCGATTGTATTAACCATGTTCTTACATCAAACTAATGTTCTTGTGGATCCTCATCAATCACTTATGCGAGGCAGGCAGGCAGGGACTACTCCTCATTTAAAGAATGCGCGTCGCCTCCGACATGATTCTCAAAAGCGAAATGCTAGATGAAGATAGTGAGCGTAGCTCTATAGTTGATTACAAAATTTCCCCTACACTAGCATTGCAGTGCTTGCTCTAACTTGCAGCGTGATATGTGGTTGCTTGTTGAATATGGTGTCTAGATTGTAATTCTTCAATCTGGTTAATGTAGCTGATGCGGCTATATCTCCCCGTGTCGAGCCGCGACTTAGAGACATAACCGCATTGAAAGCAATGTCATAAGTGAGGTAATCTTCACACAACCCATGTAATAATTAAGGGAGAAAGGGTACATAGTTGGCTTACGATTGCCACTTCACACGATTACATAATTAAACATCCATCATTGAGTACACTCAAGGTCCGACTACGGAACCAAAATAAAGATACCCCAAATGCTACAGATCCCGAATCGTCCCAGGAGCACCCTCGATCATCTGGGAAAGACACATAATGCGACCACGTTCCTCGTCGAACTCCACTTGAGCTCGGTGGAATAAATGCCTTGGCCTCATCGGAACACCAAGCGTGTTTGGAAGTATCGTGAGTCAGGGGACTCGACAATCTCACACTCATGAGATCAAGACTATTTAAGCTTATAGGAAGGACGGGGTAGTAAAGTGGGCTGCAGCAAGCGACTAGCATATATGGTGGCTACATGCATAAAGAGGCGAGAAAGAAGCAAAACGACGGTCGTGAAACTAGTAGTGATCAAGAAGTGATCCTGAACTACTACGTCGGACATAACTCCAACACCGTGTTCACTTCCGGACTCCCGAGAAGAGACCATCACGGTTACACTCTGATTGATGTGTATTTTAAATGAGGTCAACTTCAGGTTTTCTACAACGGACATTAACAAATTCCATCTGCCTCATAACATGAGCAGCTTTGAAAGATATTACCTGCGGGTGTCCCAACTTAGCCCATTATAAGCTCTCACGGTCACGAAGGATATTCCTTCTCGGAAGGCCCGATCAATCTCGGAATCCCGGACTACAAGACATTTCGACGCAATAAAACAAGACCAGCAAAGCCGCCGATTGTCTTGAGCAAATCCCGATAGGAGCTGCACATATCTCGTTCTCGAGGCACATCCGGATAAGTCAAGCTACGAGTAAAACCAAGCCTCGAGTTTCCCGTGGTGGCCCCATGATCTCTTTCGGTTCGAGACGACTTTCGAAGAACACTGGTCAGAGGTTAAAATAAAGATGACCCTCGGGCTCGCGAAAACCGGGGAAAAACAGGTGGCAAATGGTAAAACCAATGTTGGGCCTTCTTTGGGCGGAGTCTTATTCAGCAACTGTCAAGGGGTCCCATAAATCACCCAAGCTGTGTAAAGCATAAAATCAAGGAACATAACACCGGTATGGCGGAAACTAGGTTGGAAGAGTGGAACAAAACACGGGCATAAGGCGGCCTTCCACCCTTTACCAAGTATATAGATGTTTAAACATAGAATATATTTATATATTGTGATATCCCCAACAAGTAAACATGTTCAACAAGGAACAACATCTCCATGTTCAACAAGGAACAAACTTCAGCTCCACCGCAACTTAGCGCTATAGAGGTAAAAAGGTAACATAGCCAATCAGCGGTTTGCTAGGAAAAGGATGGTTAAAGTGACATGGCAATATGGGTGGCATGATATAGCAAGTGGTAGGCATCGCAGCATAGGCATAGCAAAAAAGGAGCAACTAGCATAGCAAAGATAGAAGTGATTTGATGGTATGATCATCTTGCGCAATGTTCTCGAGTTGTCGAAAGCCTGATCCTCGTGGCGTTCTCAACAGGATCCTCGTTCACGTACTCGTCTCGGCTCTACCCAAAGCAACAACACAAACAAGGAACCACAATAAATCACGGTGCAATGCACAATCAACATGATGCAACCATGACATGATATCAGGAAGTGATATGCAATGCGTTTGCGCTCCGGAAGGTAAATGGAAAACCGGGCATCATCTTGGCAAACCAAGCATGCCATCGGAAAGATGAGATGATTCGTTATAATCGATATAGAATCACGGAATCGGAAGCCAGGTTGGATATGGCGAGCAAAACAAGAATGGTGAAACCTACAATAACGCATGATGAACAAAGCCATGCATTGTGCAAACTACCTCATAGCATAAATCAAATAAATATGCCATGAAAGACAACACATAACCATGATGCAAAAGGCATGATCATAAACTTGCTCAAATGCAGAAACTAATGCCACCACGAGTTGGTGGGATTTTCTACAAAACATATATAATATGTTAGGGTTACGTGAAAATCATCACAAAAGCACTAAGTCAAAACCTGCCTAAAGCTGGAAGTTAACGAAATGGCAAATTCAGATTTGGAAATTGTGGA